>JANHAO010013862.1:0-15635 GCA_026873985.1 Saraca asoca | reverse complement strand
CAAATGATAAATGTTTAAAATTTCATTTTGTTTTTCAACATCAAAATAAACATATAGCTTAGAGTGATTTGATAAAAGATTACTCTAAGGCTAACACAAAAGTTGAATTAAGTGAACATATTAAAAATTTAAAATGATTAATTAAGCATTCTAATATGATTAAAAGTGTTACTTAATCAATGATTTAATAATTATAATAAAGATTACAATTATTAAATATTAGTAAATTTCCAATGTTAATATTTGAATTTTGTAGAACATTCATATGGATGGAGGAGATTATAAGTAGAGGAATAATTCCTCACTTAGAAAGTTGTTTTTAATTTATTAAAACAATTAGAAAATGATTACATAAGAGAGTTTATGAGTTTGGACTCATCGAAAAGTGTTGAATGTGAAAGAGTGAGCATAATGTTAAGGAGTATGGACTCTTTGGGCCAAAGGGGCTGCACAACTCCACTAGATGAGTGGAAGGCACAAGCAAGGGGAAACCCTAGCTTGTGCGCCACTCATGTATGCTCTCGACTCTCACTTGTGCTCAAATCTCTTTTATTTAAAGGAGTAAAATGCTAACCTTAACACAAGTGTGTAAAACATGAATAACAACCCTAGCATATATGTTATACACCAACTCTCTTTGTGTGTCATGACCCAGAGTCTTGGTCATGACTAGTATGAATATCAATCCTTGATCGATAATCACTAACCTTTAACCAGTCTTTATCATTCATTTATACTCATACTTGATTTAAGGTTTCCTACTCTTATATACTTAAACTCAAATGGTTAATAGGGCAAACTTATAGACAAAGAGAGAAACATTGATATATAAAATTTTTTATAATGGACAGAGGCATCACTAACCATGGCGCACACCCATTTAAACTTTAATTTAACAAGCTCTTAACAAGTTCGTAATATACATGCACTCTTAAAGACTCTATCTATTGTAGTGGTATTTACATCAGTAATGACTTCCATGAAGTTTTCCATCCTTACTTTTCAGAGGCGAGTTAATAGCAATTTCTTGAGAATCTAAAAAATAATCCATATAAGAGTGAGTCTGGAGCTTAGTGAGATAAATCCATACTTATCTTGTGAATTCATCAACATTTAACCAAATATATATACATTATATCTTTAGAAAGCATAACTCATGCCAGAATTATCCAACACATCATAAAGACCCAAGGAATCAACCTTTGAGTAATATGACAATACATTTTAATTGTCACACTATAAAAAACCATGATTTTCTCATGGCCTCAAGCCATCCTTATCAATCATTACAAGTTTAGATCATAGTACCATAATGTGTTGTAGCATTTCACAAGAATCAGTCTTTACATGATTTCAAATCATACTGTCACCTCACATTAAATCTTCCTCAAGATCCTTAGAATAATAGTTATAAATCATACTATTCACACATCTTCAAGCCATTAATAACCATGTCACATAATCAAGTCATATTTTATCACATTCCAATGTACTCAAAATAACAATTCCAATAAATGACACAATAAAGAATAGAAATGTAAATCTTTTTTTTACTCTGATCCAGCCATAAGCCACTTGTCCTAACCTGTTTCCTCTAACACCTACTTTATGCCCCTCCACCATATTGGAATGTACAGATCTAGAATTCAGTTCATATATCCCATCCCATCAATCTCATCATTTTATATTTCATTCTCATCATTTGTTATCCCATGTCTCATGGGGAAATTTGTTTTTCAAGTATCTCAATAGCATTATTACTCATCACTGCCATATCACGTGTTTCATGTTCTATAAACATCATAATCACATGTTTCTCATCACATCATCATGATGTCATTCATTCACATTTCATCATCCTCATGCATCTCATATCATTATCATTGTATATCATCTATCATAGTCATTATATACCATGTGCCAACTCTAAGAAATTTTCCAACAAACAACATTCTTGAATCATGTGGACCTCATTCCATCACATTATAACCACACATATTCATTATTACATTAACATAACAAATATCATGTTTGTTTCTGTTGACATTGAAATTTGGTTCGTACGGAGAGCCCAAACTTCAGCCAACGGGGAGGGATTCTTACGGGATCTCAAACCTTTTTCTGGTTCAAACAAAATAAATCAGCAAGATACACAGAGAAGAAGGGAAGAGCCAAGAGGGAGACACAGGATTTAACATGGTTAAGCCAAATCTGGGTATCACTAGACCCTACGTCCACAGTTGTGATGGTATTTTTATAGAGATACAACACTCAGGTTCTCTCTTAATATTTCGGTAGAGTTTCTGCCTGTCTTCTCGGAGTTTCTCCTTTATAAAAGGCTCCTCCCTCATATTTATAGAGGAGAGGAGATTACAATAGTAATTACATATGCAATAAGTATGTTACATCAATATTTATTGTACAAGATAGAATATACAAATTAAATCTTCTTTTTCATCCATTACAGATTGTCTTCTACAAGTAGGCCCCATTTGTCCGTTGGGGCAAAGTATGACTTAGTCTTCTGTCTAGTGAGCTCTCAGAACACTGGTCACACTTTATTGGCCAAGTCGTTTAGTCTATAGGCATGTTCGTTCTTCGAAATGGAGAGGTCGAGCTTACTCTCTCGCGCACGAACTCAAGTTGGTGAGGTTGCTTCGCGATGTGACTTGTTGATGAGGTGATCTAGATGCTCTTCGAGTTGGTCCCTTTGCCGCTTCCAAACTACTTACAGGTCTGCTCAGGTTAATCTGATTTTCACATACAACATAAGCCCACCCAACTCTCAGCTCGCTCTACGGGCTGGGAGTTAAAACTCTTTGATTTTTGGTCAGTAAAAGCCTTTTCCCGAGACTATCATTTTATTTGTACTAAGCCATGTTCCCCATGGCACGTGTCCGATAGTTATTGTTGAGTCAAACTTAGCCTTTTCTGAGGCCATTAATGGTGACGGTTGGGGGGAAAGGGATCTGAATCCTTCGATAGAGTCGGCCCTGGCTCTATATAAGGGAAAGATAATCCCTTTTGTCATTGCACTGAGTAAACCACGGAGTTTCCTGATAAACCTCCACCATTTTCAGCATTCTGTCCTCCCACAGAGGCATGTATGGTCTGCTACATAAAGGGTCTGGAAGACTTGACTTCTCTGCTAACATGGAGAGATATCTTATATGAATCTCAAACTGTGTCCTCTTGGCTCCGTCGTGAGGCAATCATTCAACCGGCCTAGCTCCTGGGGCTTCCTTCGTGAGGAGTAGGTGATCAAAGGAAATAAGGAGCAATAGTGCTACCGCTGATTGTGCATTGGAACAGAAATTTGAAGGTCTTGGTAGCGCACGAGCTTTATTCAGCTGGAGTATGGCTCTTTGTGGTCGATCTCTTTTCTTAGTCATAGATTTTCCCTTTTGTATTTAGATTAGCTTGTATCTAAAGCTTTCTGATGTACATCTACCTCGTTGAGGTCTTTTAATGAACAGAGCTTCAACTTCTTTCTGTAATTTCTGTTTGTTACTTTTTTTTGACCAATCTGTGCGACCTGTGTGTAATCAGAAGTAGCATGAGTTGCAAATTGGAATGATTTCATGCTCGGGTCGATCCTATGGCTAAATAAATAGACAAGTTAGCATGAAAATCATTAAATAATAAGATAGGTTCGCATGAAAGTTGTGAAACAATTGAGTTCGCATGAGAGCTACGAAATTAACAAGTGAGCGATCTCGTGCTCGGGCCGATCTCGTAGCCAAATAGA
Organism: Saraca asoca; assembly: GCA_026873985.1. Taxonomy (NCBI): domain Eukaryota; kingdom Viridiplantae; phylum Streptophyta; class Magnoliopsida; order Fabales; family Fabaceae; genus Saraca; species Saraca asoca. The sequence continues at coordinate 11,887 of JANHAO010013862.1, read as the reverse complement.
TAAGTTTGCATGAGAGCTGTGACTTAATTGAGTTTGCATAAGAGTTATGAAATTAACAAGTGAGCGATCTCATGCTCGGGCTAATCTTGTGGCCAAATAGATAAGTTGGCATGAGAGCTATGACTTAATTGAGTTCGCATGGGAGCTGCGAAATTAACAAGTGAGTGATCTCATGCTCGAGCCAATCTCGTGGCTAAATAGATAAGTTCACATGAGAGCTACAACTTAATTGAGTTTGCATGAGAGCTGCGAAATTAACAAGTGAGCGATCTCGTGCTCGGGCCGATCTTGTGGTCGGGGCGATCTTGTGCCCAAATGAAAGGGTGACTGATCTTATGGTCAGGGTGATCTTGTGCCCAAATAAAAGGGTGACCGATCTTATGGTCAAGGCGATCTTGTGCCCAAATAAAAAAGTGATTGATCTTATGGTCAGGGTGATCTTGTGCCCAAATAAAAGGGTGTCCGATCTTATGGTCGAGGCAATCTTGTGCCCAAATAAAAAGGGTGATCGATCTTGTGATTGGGGCAATCTTGTTCCCAAATAAAAGGGTGACTGATTAGGTGAATCACCTATTCAAAGAAAAATTAAAAATCAGTAGTCATATTTAAAATACTCATATAATTTACAAATGAGTACAAGAGTTTAAAAGATCATCCTGATAGTAGGAGATTGCTCTTACTCGGTGTCCCGTCATGATGGTCCAAGCTGTTGGCTGGAAGGCTGCACAACGTAGTCATGCAAATGACCTCTTTTGATGAGATCCTCTATGGCATCTCTTAGCGCCCAACACTTTGAGGTGACATGCTCAAACTCATTGTGGTATGCATAGAATTTCCCTCGGTTGAGTTTGAACTTATTGGGAGTCTTCAAGGGTGGAGGCTTTTTGAAATCCTTTTTGTCCCTTTCCATTATAAAGATCTTATCCTGAGCATTTGACAAGATGCTGTAAGTACTATGACGACCTGGAAATGGGGGTTGCTTATCCTTGCTTTTCTTAGTGAGCTAGCACTCGAGGCTATTATTTCTGTTCCCACAGTTACTCCTCTTCTTACTATGAGTCGAGCTGCTCGACTCGAACTTCTGCGGGTTGAAAGTTTCGTCCCATCTAATCTGTTTCATGGCTCGCTCATAGAATTCATCTAGGTTGCCAATCGAGGACTTATACAGACTTTTGAAGAGTTTTCCATCTTTACGGAGTCCTGTCGAGACAGTAGTTAGGATAGCCTCATCTAAGGGTTTCTCAACATTATTGACCTCGTGCCTAAAGTAGGCGACATGGTCTTTCAGTGTCTCATGCTTGCCTTGGAAGACTGTAGCGAGATGGCACAAGGGCAAGAGCTGCTTTTGTAGTGCTCAGTATTGATTAACAAACTTTTCCTGGCACTTATCCTTACAGCTGATGCTGCGAGCTGGGAGGTTCCTGAACCACACTCAAGGAACTTCACCCAAAGTAGCAGGGAACACGTAACACCTGACTAAGAGGTTGCAAGTGTGCAGATTCATCTAGATGTTGAATAGGTCTAGGTGGTTGTGTGGATCACTATCTCTGTCATATAGTAGAATGGCAGGAATTTTGAGCTTGCACAAGAGGGGTTCCTCCATGATTTCCCTAGAGAGGGGAGTTCACTCCCCAAAGTGACCTTGGTCATTTTAACTCTGAAGGTGCTTTTCTAGGTGCTTAACCCTCTGGAGGAGGTTTTCCACCAAAACATCCAAGTCCCCAGTCTTTGGCTAGAGACCTGGTGGCTTGGTTCAATGTTTCGGCCATGTGGATGCCGATGTGAAGTCTGCTCTTGGTTAACTTCACCGGAATGCTCAACCTCAAGTATGGCGGTCTCAGCCTACCCTTGCATATTCTGAGCTTGTGCTTACAATAACACTGTGACTGTTTTAGCCAGCTCTCTACCATGGGCTCAAGTTTCTTCTGAAGCTAGAGCCAGATTAGTGATCCATCGATGCCATTGGCAGCGAAGACACCAGTAGCTATTTTAATAACAGGAGTAGTGGATGAATTCATCATCGAGACATGGCCATCTAGAGGATAGGGTTATGCATTTGAAGCTCTAGTGGCTCTTCCCTTGGCTATTATAGCAGGAAACGAACCAGGTTGGTGAGATCCCCACAGACGGCACCAAAAATATTGACATTGAAATTTGGTTTGTACGGAGAGCCCAAACTTCAGCTAACAGGGAGGGATTCTTACGGGGTCTCAGACCTTTTTCTAGTTCAAACAAGATAAATCAGCAAGATACACAGAGAAGAAGGGAAGAGTAGAGAGGGAGACATAGGATTTAACATGGTTCGACCAAATCTGGGTATCACCGAACCTTACGTCCACAGTAGCGTGTTATTATGATGGTGTTTTTACAGAGATACAATACTCAGGTTCTCTCTTAATATTTTGATAGAGTTTCTGCTTGTTTTCTCAAAGTCTCTCCTTTATAGAAGGCTCCTCCCTCATTTATAGAGGAGAGGAGGTTACAATAATAATTACATATGCAATAAGTATGTTACATTAACATTTATTGTATAAGACAGAATATACAAATCAAATCTCCTTTTTCAGCTACTGCAGATTATCTTCTGCAAGTAGGCCCTATTTATTCGTTGGGGCAGAGTATGACTTGGTCTTCTATTTGGCGAGCTCTCAGGTCGCTGGTCACACTTTATGGGCTAGGTCGTTTAGTCTATAGGTGTGTTCATTCTTCAGAATGGAGAGGTTGAGCTCGCTCTCTCGCGCACGAGCTCAAGTTAGTGAGGTCGCTTTGCGATATGACCTGATGATAAGGTGATTTGGACGCTCTTCGAGCTGGTCCCTTTACCGCTCCTAAACTGCTTGCAGGTCTGTTCAGGTCAATCCAATTTTTACATACAATCGTTTCATAATATCAACATATAGATAATATTTCATTATCGTTACAAGCACATACTCTCAGTCTTACTATTTTTTATAGCCATCTATATTGCTTCCATAATCTTTACATATAAACAATTACTTATTCAATATTAACTTAGGAATTACTCATTTAAGACTTCTTATCCACTATATTCAATTTAGTTACATTTCAATTAAGTTTAGATTTAAGGAATTTGAGAGAGTTCTTAGAAAAGAAGAAGTTTGAACTAAAAAGAGTGGAAAAATTTTGTAGTTACGATGAGAATCGTAAGTAGAATTAGGTTTGAAGTTCAAGCAAAATCATTATTAGAATCACTGAAGAAATTTGAGTGGAATTGAGGAAATTTAGTTGAAAATGCAAGTTTACTTGCCAAAATTTGAAAGCTTTTGAGAAGTTCAAATTTAAACACGATTCAAATTGAGATAATAATCGAAAAACAAAGTAAGAAAGGTTAATTCGAATCATGAAATTTTAGTTCAAAATTTGATTCAGATCAGTCAAGAAAAACAAATGGGTTTTTACAAGCATGATCATGGGTTTAGTTTAACAAGTTGCAATTCGACTCGCACAAGCAAGTTTTGTGTGAAAATAACAAAAAAATAGGGGAGACAACTATCTGGTCAACCTTCAATTGAAAGTCCTTATTTTAACATGTTTTGAAAGTTTAAATAAGCTTATAACTTAACTATTTCCACAACAGACCATTCAACACCTCAACAAATCCATTCAATCATAAATTTAGCCACACAATCTCTAAGAACTCATCTTATTCATTCACACCAACCAATCAACAAATCACAACAAAAATGAATCATAATTCACAAGAAAGGTAAGAATCACTTACCTTAACAGCTAGAACAAATATATTAAACAGATCTGACAAAGATTTTCAATATTCTTCAAGAACACAAAAGACAAGTCTAATAGCTTTCAGATTTTGTTAAGGATTTTTCAAGATTTTTCTTGTGTCAAATTGTCAAATATCATTAGATCATGACTTCAATCCATGAAAACAAGCTAGAAGTAGAAGATTTAACCCTAAAAAACACCAAAAAATTCATAACTTAGATTTTACTCAATGAATTGACATACTTTGGTAAAAAATTGAAGAGGAAGAAAAGTAGAATTATCAGTAAAAATTTGGAAAAATGCTCATCTAAAGAGAGAGAAAGAGAAATGTATAAAGAGAGAACTTCAAGCTCCAAAATATATGTGTGCTAGAAGGAAGTAATTGGACAATGTGGGAAAAGAAGAGGAGATTGACTTATGAGGGGAAAATGAGAAAAATAGAAGTCAACTTTTCATCTTTGACTTCAAGTAGGCCTTTTAAAAATTTTCCTATTTTCTCCACTTTGAGTCCAAAGTTAACATACTCACCAATCACCAATGGCTATGAAATTTTCACATAAATTAGTTAAATTAATTACCTTTGTAATGACTATAAGTTTACACTTGTTGGGCACTTATAGCCCTAATTTTGATCTTTCTAAAGTTTTTCTAGATATTAAATTCTTGAAACATAATTTTGCTTCATGAGCATCCAAATTGAGAACCTCCATTTTCTGAAGATTCTTATTATTTATAAAATCCTTTTCTACTATGTTTGAACACTTTGTATCCCAAAACTATAGTTTCAAATTCTCAAACTTATCAAATTTACCTTTTTTAGATTTTTCAAAAAGCCATATTGTTATCAAAATTCATTTTATAAAATTTGGGATGTTACATTGTATGATCTCATTTCTCATCTTCTCTTTGTATTTGAATACCAACCTACTTTAGTGAATTTGTGATTCCTTGAAGAGCTAACATCTCTAAAGCCAAGTGGATGAATTTCTTACTCTACTTGTTATATAAACTTGGTGGAGGCTTTGAATTGAGTGTGTTTGTATGGATTGCCTTATGGAAACTCAAGGGATCACTTGAGGGGGAATCAAGGGCTCTTTGATGAGCTTTATATTTTCCCATTTATTTCATCTCATACGTAGCCTCTAGGATGTTAATCAAGTTTATTTTAGTGTATTGTATTTGTTTTGTGATTCGGTCATGATTTGAAGCTTAATTGAATTAGTTGCTTAATGCTGGATTTTTGACACTATTTCAGATTTTAGGCTATAACTTGAGATCTAGATGTCAGATCAGGTCGATCTTTATATGTTGAAAAGATAAGAGAAAGCTCAATAACTTTTATGTTGAAGCCAGAGCTCAATTCTGCCATTTGGAGTCTCAAAATTTACCATGAAATTGTCTAGTATTTTTTGTGCAGATTGACCTTATCACAATGATTAGGTCATAATTGAAGGTTCAAGAGGTCAAAAGCTTACAGGTCCCTAAGGTCCAGCCTAATGTTTTCAAGCTTTCAACTTAGTGAAGCCATATAGTTTTGAAGGTCGACAATGAGGTTGAAGTGAAACTAGCATTTTTACTTTGCATAATAATGGCTTTGTGTTTGGACCTTTTTGTAATAGTTTAGGATTTTATTTTGACTGACTTTTTTAGTATTTTTTTTAGCTTGTTTAGGACTTGTAATCCAGCTCATAATTGAGCCTAATTGCTATGAGGGGAGGAATGGTTCCCTTACAATTCATATTTGATGATTGAGAAGAGTGTTCTTTTTTTAGCAAAGTGCTCTTTTAGAGTTCTTACTAGGCTCCTGAATTGAAATTGTAATTCAAGTCTACTCCACTTGATCTTTCTTAACCAAAAGACCTTTTCAATTAAAACAAAAGCTATCAGGATTTACTAGGCTCCTGAAATACTAGTTTACATAAAAAATATAAGAAATTACAAAGGCTTCTTGCTAACCTAGAAGAATTATAAATAGGCTCTTCTAAACCTATACAGATTTTTAAATCTCTAGAAATCTCAAATAAAAATAAATAAAATAAAATAAAATTGAAAAATATAATACCACAGGTTTGAGATGAAATCTTAAACAATCTAAGATGAACTTAATTGACTTTTGATCCAAAAACTTTTAATTAGATCTCAGAAACTTGATGAGGTAGATAGAAAACTTGTTTATCTCCTTTTCTTAAATGTTTTTGCACTTGAATAATGAAGAAAACTGTGAAAACTTGTTTAAATAATGAAAGCAGTTGGGCTTTTATAACTTCTATAACCATTTATAACAGAATAACTGATTTTTAATTATTGCATCGATTCAGGATGGTTGCAACTAACCAATTAGTGTGGTAATCAAAGTTTGGTCTATTACAGGTAGAACTATAATTGATTACTGCATCGATGTAGGCAATTTTCCCAACCTTTGGTAAATTTTTTTTTCAAATCGTTATTTCAGAAATTGATTAATACTTTGATTTCAATATGAATTTTTTATAAGTTCTTCAATGCATCAATGTGGAAATTGATTCATGAAGTGAAAAATAGTTTTATAGTTTTCTTTATGTGGTTTAAAAAACTACCTCATTATTTTAGTTTAAAAATTTGGATCAACTATCATTTAAACTCATTTACAAAAGATCCTATTGAAATAAAATAATTCCTAAAATTATTCTTAGATCTCTTGAATAACTTTTCTTTAAACCTGTAAGACAAATCAAAAACACTAAAACATATTGTTAGATAATATTATTTTTTAACATTAAAACCAAGGAAAGTATGTATCTAGAGTAATCTAGACTAACAAGATGTATGCATGACATAAACTAGTAAATGTGTGCATGTGTGTAATTTATTTTGTGATATGAATAGGATGTATGTATGACATAGACTAGTACATGGGACCTTTAATAGTTAAGCCCAAACTGATTAAAAGATCCCTTGAAGAACATGATTGATTTCATAATAACTTGTTGGCTTCCATCAAGGTTATGCTACATCTTTTATGTTATTGTTATCAGAATACAAGAGATATTTTTGTTTGATGGTTTCAACTTAGCAAACGTGTATTGTTTGGATGGCCCCCATCTTGACCATATAGTGTTTAGGTGAAATTAGGTTTCACTTTGAATGTTATAAACAAGGGGTTATTAATAATGTTTGATGCATTTGATAATAAATGACAAAGAGTTTGTCAACCTAAGGATTAGGAGTTACATTGACATGTAATTGACAAGAGCTATCTACATAGTCTAATTTATTTGGATTTTGTAGCCTCTGTCAAGTTTAAGTAAATTAAACTAGGATCCTAAACTACTATGATTATCATCCAATGTGATAGTCTAATTCTAAGACAAAGGGTCATTAGAATTGAAGAAAATAGTGAGAATTCATTTTATTAAAGTCCATATAGAATGAATCTTATAATTAGATATTAATTCACTCTATTCTTATTAAAGGTTGTTAAAATGATGAATAACATCTCTTTAAGAAACATATTGACTAACAATAAGCTAAGCAAGCCAAATTACATGGACTAGTTGCAAAACTTGAAATTTGTCCTTTAGTAGGAAAAGATAACCTAAGTCCTTGAGAAGGATCCTCCTATACCTCTATCTGAAGGGTTGAGTGAGTATGCAAGTCTTGACTCTGATGCTTACTTGAAACACATGGAAGATGCTAAACAAGTAGCATGTGTGATGCTGGCTTTAATATGTCTGAAGATTCAAAAGAGCATGAAAATATGACTCCCTTTGAGATGAATTTGCATTTGTTAGAGTTATATAAAGGGCATGCTCATATTAAGAGATACCAGGTATCTCATGAATTGTTCAATAGTAAGATGGCTGAGGGATCATTTGTTACAACTCATGTGCTAAAGATGATCGAGTTACCCAACTCGACCATATGATTGACAATGATCATGAAGTGAACATCATATGGCATTCCCTTCCTAAGTTATATAGGTAGTTTGTCGTGAATTTCTTTATGAATAAGATAGAGGTCTCTCTTACAGAGTTATTCAATATGCTTAAGGCTATCAAAAGGACTTTCAAGAAGGAACAACTTGTATTAATGATCAGTATTTCTTCTAAGCCTAAGAAAGGAAAGAAGAAGAAGAGTTCTAAAACTAAAGTTAAGGCTGAGAAACCCAAATGAGATGCATAGAAAAAGAAAGATAGCAATCCCAAAGGCATATAGTAGAAAGCCATTGGAAGCAAAATTGTAAGGCTTATCTCGAGACCATGAAGTAGAAGAAACTTAGAGAAGCTTCTACTTTAAGTATCCTTGTGATTGAGATAAATTGGTCTTATTGTTCTATTAATTCTTAGGTATTAGATATTGGTTATGGCTCACACATTTGTATTAATGTATAGAGACTAAGAAATTGTAGAAGGCTGTACAAAGGTGAAGTGGACATGCATGTTGGAAATAGAGCAAAAGTTGCTACTATTATCATAGGAACTTACTTTTTAGAATTGCTCATGGGCTTAATTCTTGAACTAAATAATGGTTTGTTGACATCATATTTTGGTAATGATCCAAACTCTGGCCAACAGGGGGATTCTTCAGGATCTCTGACCTCTAACTGGTTCAAATATAGTAGAATAGAAAAATAATCAAGGAAGAAGAAGGGAAGAGCAAAGAAGGAGGCACAAGGTTTAACTTGGTTCTGCCAAATCTGGATATCATCGAACCCTATGTCCACAGTAGCGTGTTATTGAGGTAATACAGGTACAAAGTTACAGCACTTGAGTTTTTCTACTTTTGCAGAGTTTCTGCCTATATTCTCTCTTTTATAGAAGGCCCCTCCCTTATATTTATAGGGGAAAGGAGATTATAATGGTAATTATATATGCAGTAAGTCTATTACATCAGTATTTAATGTACAAGATAGAATATACAGACTAAATCTCCTTTTTCAATTATTGTAGATTGTCTTCTACAGGTGGCCCCATTCAATCGTTAGGGCAAGACATGACTTAGTTTTCTGCCCAGCGAGCCTTCAGGTCATAGGTTATGCTTTATTAACCAGATCACTTGCTTGACCTAGGGAATAGGGAGGTTGGGCTCGCTTCTTCATGCACAAGCTCAACCTGAGGAGGTCGTACACTATACGGCCTGATGGCAAAATGATTCTGGACGTGCTTTGAGCTAGTCCTCTTATTAGTCTAGGGCTTCTCGCGAGCTCTTTTGGACCAAACCAATTTCCATATGTAACATAAGCCCCCCAACTCTCAGCTCACTTAGCGGGCTGGGAGTTGAAACTCTTTGGTTCCCAATTAGTCAAAGTCTTTTCCTGAGATTGTTATTTTGTCTGTTCCAAGCTGCGCTTTTGGTAGCACGTGTCTAGTGACTATTGCTGAGTCAACTTAGCCTTTTCCAAGGCTTATTAATGATGACAGTTAGGAGAAAGGTTCCAGATCTTTTGGTCCCCAGCTTTATATAAGGGAGAAACAATCCCTTTTGATTCTACACTTGAGCAAACTATGGAGTTTTCTGATGAACCTCCACCATTTTTGACATTCTGGCCTTCCTTAAAGGCATGTATGGTCTACTGCATAGATGACTTGGAGGACCTATCTTCCTCGCTAACATGGAAAGATATCATACGGATCCCAAACTGCGTCCCTAGGGCTCTGCCGTGAGGCATCCATTTGGCTGGCCAAGCTCCTGGGGCTTTTTGATTAGCTTCCTTCAAGAGGAGTAGGCAATCGAAGATGAAGGGATGCAACGCTGCCACTGATTGTGCATTGGAAGAAGAAAGTTATGGCACACGATCCCTAATAAACTGAGGTACAACCCTTCGTGGTTGATCCTTCTTCTTAGTCATAGGTTTTTTTCTTTTGTATTTTACCTAGTCTGTATATAGAGCTTTTTGATGTAAATCTACCTCGTTGAGGTCTTTTGATGGATAAGATTTCTTTTTTGCAATTTTACTCATTTTTATTTTCTTTTGCAAACACTTTAGTTTGAACCATCTGTGCATCCTGCGCATGGTCAGAAGATAGCATGAGTTGCGAACTGGAGTGATATCATGCTTAGGCTGATCCTGTGGCCAAATGAATAAATGCATTAGTGTGAAAATTGTTAGATAATAAAGTAAGTTCGCATGGGAGCTGTGAAATTAAAGAGTGAGTGATCTCATGCTCGGGCCAATCTCATGGCCAAATGATAAGTGTGCATGAGAGCTGCGACTTAATTAAGTTCACATAAGAGCTGTGAATTTGACAAGTGAGTAATCTTGTGCTTAGGCTGATCTCGTGGCCAGATCTTCATCTCTCAAGAACAAAATCATAACCCAACAAAACACTATTCATAGCTGAAATTAGCAAACTGTGAATCGAAGAAAAATTGAGCATATCGGGGGTAGTGTGTCGGGGGTAAACTAGGAAAAATGAGACCTTATCCTATCTGGTTTGTTTTATCCCAGTCTACCCCATGGGATAAAAATTTTAACTATGGGCTTGGATAGGATAGCAAAATTGATAGGATATTCCTATCCTGTTGGTTCCCTAAACACCAGATAAAGGTAGGATAAGATAGTTTATCCTATCCTATCCTATCACTACTATCCTGACCACTAAACGGGCCTAAGAGAATGAGACAAGCATGAGCCCGACAAAGGCTAAATTGCCCAGCTCACTAAGGATGCTCCACGAGAACCATCTCGCTTATCACCAGAAAGTGACATGGTGAAGTCATCACGAGACCAGCTCGCTAAGCAGCTAACTATCCGGCCCAAACTCATTATTCTGCTACAGTGATACCAAGCTCGCTACAATAATCCTCCGCAGTGATCTCGCGCTAGGAACCCCAGCTCAAGGTAGTAGACATCTCGCACAATAAAACAATACCAAGCGACAAACACATACAAATGCTGGTTCACAGTCGACAAGAGGGGCCCACCCCATAAAAAGAAGTATGTAACAGTCGAATTGTAGTAGTTTTACTGTCTTTTCCATTTATTTTCAGATGTAACACAACTGTAGCTTGTATTTATTTTATGTAACTCTTCCTTCCTCTATAAATAGGAATGCATTATTAGAAGAGGGGGAGGCCAAAAACTTGTATGCCAAAACTCTATAAAAATCCTTTCTCAAATATTAATAAAATCTCCACCTTGGACGTAGGGTCCGGTACCGCCCGAATTTGGCCAAACCACATTAAAAATACTGCGCCACCTTTTTTCTTCTTCCTCTCCTTTCATCTTTTCACACTTCGGGAAGTAACATTGGGTCTGCAAATTCACTCCTATTGGCTGGAATCTAGAACTCTCCACACGAACCAAATTCCAACGTTAACATTTTTGGTGCTGTCTGTGGGGATCCATCTACTCTCTGAAGTCTCCATCGCAGTTTAATGATGGCAAGAGGAAAAACTACTCAGAGTTCAACCACTCCAGCCCTCCAACCAGCGGACACTCCCATTGTGGGGGCTTACCAGCTTTCTATTGCTACCCCTGAAACTTAAGAGGCTCAAAAACCTGGCCAATCCCACCCAGTACTTGAAAGCATTGTAAGAGAGCTAGCTGAAACTATCAAAGCATTGGCACAAGCTCAAGCTCAGAGCACACAGAGACAAGAAGAAATCATGGCATAGCTCCAATAGCTTTGTAAAGAGGCTCAGAGGGAAACTCACAAAGATCGTGATAGTTAACAACTGGGTGGCTTGCAACAAGCAAGAAGCTCCGCCCCTCAGCTTGAAACATAAAACCAAACAATGGAGAAAATCCTCCTGAGGCTCAAGCGGCTAGAAGAATGCCCACGGCCTTAAAATGATCAACCTTGCCATGAGGAAAGTTCACCATTTTCTATGGAGATCACGACGCAGCCTCTCCTACAGAAGCTCAAAGTGCCCACAATCCCACTGTACGATGGGAACAGTGACTCAAGTGACCACCTGGATGCATTCAATGTCTAGATGGACCTCCAAACAACTGATCCCCTGGTGAAATGCCATGTCATCCTAACTACATTAGGAGGAGTATCTTGGGCATGGTTTAGACATGATAACTCTATGAAAATAGAGTTATCTTGATGTTCCTAGACTTAAATTATAGAAGTATAAGAGTGATTTTTTATAAATAAGTCCTTGTTTCTAGGTATCTTTGTTAATTCTTTCTAAAGTGTTTTCATTGTGTTAA
>JANHAO010013861.1:0-15633 GCA_026873985.1 Saraca asoca | reverse complement strand
CTTTAGAAGAGGATAGGAAAACTAAGCAATGCATTGAGATCTTGATGGATTGCTTATGGCTGAGTTTTGCATAAGACTCATTAATCATTTCAGGGATCCTTGTTATGATTATTAACAATTGAATGAACATTTAGTGATCTAGGATGCATTTATCTCAGGTTGATTCCCTTGACTGGTTGCTTTGTTTATCTTTGTTTTCATTTTCTGCATGTTTGTTAGTTTTCTATTAGTGTAGTTCTACCAACCCCCCATTTCCAGCTCCTAATTTGGTTGATGATATCATTCTAAAATGATTCAAGGGCTCGACCCAGGGTTGCCATATACTACAAGTAGTTAGGTAACCTGATTTTATAAATTTCTAATTTGATCGGTGTTGACAGCCGCACATTAGTACTCATCAATGGAGAAACTTATGTACTGCCTCGTGATTGCATCAAGGAAGCTGTGGCCTTATATTTAGGTGCACAGCATAAAGGTGCTCATATAATTCCCACTCAAGTAGATCTTGCAAAAGACGAATACCTCAAGTCACCTGCTCAAGTAGGTAGTTGAACTGACCCAGTCCAATAGTGAGTACAAGCCCAGATCGACGATCAAGGGGCAAGCCTTGGTGGATTTCATTGCAGGGTTCACAGGGCCCATGGAAAAGGAAGTAAATGCCTTAGAGGGTCCGTATTAAGCACTGTATATTGTTGGATCATCAAGTAAGAAGAAGGCTAGGGTGGGAGTGCTTTTGATCAGCCTATAAGGACATAAAATCCTTTGTGCACTGAGATTTGACTTTCAGGCCACAAATAATAAAGCAAAGTATGAAGTATTATTGGCAGGGCTTCGTCTGGTAAGAGAGATGCGAGCTAAAAATTTGAGAATATTTAGCGATTCCCAGCTCATTGTCTGTCACATATGAGGTGAATATTAAACGAGAGGGTAAAAAATGGCCATCTACCTTCAAAAGGTTTAGAAGCTACTTAGCTCTTTCTGACATTGTGAGATCAATCAGATTTTGTGAGCTTGTAACATCCATTAGCTCATTTGACCATAACCAGGGATGCAGATTTCTTAGGGGCAATCCTAGTGGAGTTTCTTCCATCACCAACCACAGATCAAAAGGATGCTGTGATGGTAATTATTGTGGCACAAGACTCATGGATGGGTTCGATCATAGATTACCTATAAGATGGCAAGCTGTCAAAAGACAAGTTAGAAGCATGTTGTTTGGAAGCTCGAGCAACCAGATACTATATCAGTGATGACATGTTATATAAAAAAGGATTCTCAACTTCACTTTTAAGGTGCATAAATGGCCATGACTGCAACATTGTCTTGAAGGAAATTCATGTTGGCCATTGTAGAAATCATGCTGAGGGCTATCTCTAGCTCAAAAAGCACTTTAGCAAGGATTCTATTGGCCAACAATGAAGTAGGATGCCATTGACCTCATGAGAAAGTGTGACAAGTGCTAAAGGTTTGCCAATGTCTCACAAGCTCCACTAGCCTACCTATAGCAAATGGTTAGTCCATGGCCCTTCACGATCTGGGGCATGGACCTAATTGGACCACTCCCGATAGGTCACGGGAAGTGCAAGCACGTAATAGTCACTGTTAATTATTTCACTAAGTGGGTAGAGGCAAAGGAACTAGCACAAATCTCTTCTACAAAGATTAAAAAGTTTGTATGACCAATATTATTTATAGGTTTGGAGTCCCTTAATGGATCGTGATTGACAACGGGACCTAGTTTAACAGTGAGAGTTCATCAAGTTCTGTAATGATCCCAAAATTATGTAGAGCTTCTCAATTGTAAATCATCCTCAGGCTAATGGACAAGTTGAAGCTATCAACAAGATCATTAAATAGATCTTGAAGACGAGGTAAGAGGCTAAAACAAGAGCATGGGTAGATGAGCTACAGAAGGTGCTTTAGGCTTATAAAACCATAGCTTGCAACACTATAGGAGAAACTCCATTTTCAATGGTGTATGAATCTGAGGCCATGATCCCAGCAGAATTTGAAATGACTTCACAACGATGAGCTACATTTAGTCTAGAGGATAAGAATTAGCCACTCGCTGCTAACCTCAATCACGCAAAAAAGACAAGAGAAATAGCTTGCCTCAACAATAGGTCATGAGATACTATAACTAGAAGGTTTGAGTTCGGAACTATAACGCTGGTGATCTCATATTGTGCCTTATTCTTCCTGAAGCTCGCAAGGCCAGTGATGGGACACTAGGTCCGAACTGGGAGGGCCTATACATAATCAAGGAAAGCTTGGGAAATGGAGCTTATCACCTAACAAATTTGAATAGAGCTGAAGTTCCTTGAGCTTGAAATGTTAAGCATCTGTGCCCATATTTTCAATAGAGATTTTAGGTTGCCCTTCTAATCCTATAATATTATTCATAAATTAATAAAAGCACTCAAGTTTTTCCTTAAATTTTTATAACTATGTTTATCAATTTTTGAATAAAATCTCAACAAAGTTTTATATAGGAAGTGAGTTATATATATATATATAAGGGAAAATTCATGGAATGCTTGCTGTGACACAATCCATTGAGCAATACGATTACTATGGCATGACCCACTAAGTAACATGATTGTTGTAGTGTGACCTACTAAGCAACAAGATTGCTAGCTGAGGTGCATTATGTGACCTACTTAGGTAACACGATTGCTAGCTGAGGTGCATTATAGGACTTACTAGGCAACATGATTGCCAGTTGGAGTGCGACCTCTTAGGCATTCATCATGATAATTAATCAATTTGCTAGCTGAGGCGCATTCATGTTAACCTAAGAGTTATTGTTTGCAACCTACTAGGTATTCATTTCAACAAATATCCTTTCACGATTTGCTAATAGAGGTATTATATGCAACCTACAAAGCATTCAACTATGAAAGCTAAGAAGCATCAAGCAGGAATATTATAAAAGTGTTCATTTAAAACCTCCTTCAATGAGGTAAAATTACATGAGACAATTCAAGTGAAACTTAAAATTTCAAAATCATAGCATAAGAAGAAGGCTAGCCCTAAGTAGTTAAACTCTTATGGGCTTGAGGGTTGACATATGGGGTGAGCAGGTTGTCCATCATTTAATCATCAATGGCTTCCATGACTTGCAAGTTGTTCTCTCTTTGAATAGCTCCCTGAGCTAGAGAAATTCCACCTATGGACTTCGTACCCCTGTTGGAAGAAGTGGCCTTTTCAGCTTCCTCAAAGCCCTTAATAGCCTTAAGAGCATCCCTACCAAAAAAGGAGAAGTCTATTTTCAGGTGCCACTCCCACAGAGTGTACAAGAAGGAGGCACTGATTTCAGATTCCACATTTTCTTCCACTTTTGTAACCAGCACAATGGTCTTTACTTTAACTCAAGGGACCTCTTCTTTTCCCAGAGCAACTTCTTCCATGGCCATCTCTTACTTCTTCTTAGCAGCCTCAGCTCATTGCATTGTGGCATCTAGTTTTCCCTTTACTCTTCTCAGCTTATCAATCACTTTGTTGAGGCTAGATGTGACAGCTTCACGATCTGCCACCTCACAAGATAAAACTTCTTTAGCTTCTTTCTTGGTGACCTCAGCGTCTCTAGTTCTCTCCTTTAGCTTTAACGCCTTAGCGGTCATGATGGCCAAGTTGTCCTTAAGCTTGACTCACCCAGGGGGTCCATGACTGGCATAGAATGTCACCTGTAGGAAACCTCCTACAAGCCTAATTATGTATTCTGACTCTTGATTATATATCTATTTCTATCAAAAATCCAGTAGAGTTTTCCCTTATAATCTAGACGCCCACGCTCAAGGCCTTAATACATAACAAGGGCCACATGCCCATCAACACCTGTATAACAAATAAACAGATACGTGTGGCCCAGGCTAAATACTAACAATCTACTGGGCATCCAAAACTCAATCACAATCATAATACAACAAATATTTTTTTTATCTAGTAGCCAGGTTACAATACTAATTCATACAAGTTTCACAAACAAGCAATATAGGCTATATGCCTAGCAAAGCATACGCAATAGTAAAACAAACACATAGTGGCCCAAACTAATATTCATCCTATTGGCCATCTGAAACACAAACTAACACGTAATTATTATTATGTCACCAATCACTACTTTATTCCCTATTATTTCTATTGAAGGAGTTTCAAATGTTTATGAAGTAGTCCCACCAAAGATTGAAATTTAATTTACAAATTGATTACATGAAATCCATTAGAAAGGCTTGTATTTTTTTTAGAATAGCTCTTTCATAATCCAAAATTTTATATAAGTAAAATATTTCAAAACATATTTTTTTTCTTTTAAGACATATTGGTTGGATCCAGATAATTCCAGTAGGTAATCAGAACTAATTAGATCGTCCCTATACCATCCACAACACCAATCAGATATATCATTTTATTACACCCTCTCCCTTATTGCTCCAATAGACGCTAGGTGGTCACAAGTGCACTTGAGGGTTCCAGTGAATAACCAGTGGTTCCGGACCTAAAGGAATGCAATAGGGAACTAGAAATAGATCTCCATGTCCAACTACACCAAACCTGGTCAAATCACCCCTTATTCCTCTTATAGATCAGAACTGATATACACAGGTACACTTGCGGGTTGCCAAGGAATTACCAATGAATCCTTAGTTAAATTAATCATTTTAAATTTATTATGCAACAAGAAATTTCATATCTAGTTAATCAACAGTATTAAAACATGTTTAAAGTGTTTTCAAAACCATCTAAATCATTTTCATTTCCATTTTCAATTAAAACGTAGAAACACCATATCAACATCTGGACTTCAAGGAAGTTCCAATTGGTAATCATGGTACCATCAATATTTTCTTTTACTTATTATACGTATTGAGTATTCTTTTCCAATGGTCACATTTCTCATACTGCCAAACCGATTAATACTGCCCCTTGGGCTTTTATCATTACTGCCATTTAGGCCTTTTGCTTTCTGTATTATCCAGCCTTACAGGCTATTCACAATGTTACTAGATTACCAATAGGTTTCCATTGAGTCCAGGGTCTCAAGTTATCCAGATTATTTTCATTAATTTTTATAATAAAACAATTTAAAAGTGTATGCTTTAAATACATAAACTTCATAATAAATCATCATCGGTATTTCAAATTATAGAAACCATCATTTTATTATTTAACATAAATCACCATTTACAAGGGTGGGACTATCCATTCATAATCATTTCTCTAAACTCATGTTCAGATTGTAACACTTACAACAACTAAAATCATTCACAAATAGAATTTATATAGCAAACCAAAATTTATGCAGCAAACCAGAATATAGCAGCCAGAGTTTATACAATAAATAGCAATCCAAAATTCATTCAATGAATAGCAAACCAAACTTTATACATCATCTAGAATTCATACAGCAAACAGTAAACCAGATTTTATACAGTAATCAAAATTTATACAGCATACAGCAACTAGAGTTTATACAGTAAGCAGCAGTCCATCTTTTATACAGCAACTAAAGCAGATTATCTATTCACCTTCAAACTATAAAATTTGATAAAAATTCAAGCATTATAATTTCTAAAATTAATTCAGAACTCATTAGAATTAAAAGTTTCAATAAAATTTCCAATTTCGTCTACCTCACCTATTCAAGCTTTTACATAAATTTCTTGACAATTTCTAATTCAAATATTATGAAATAAAACTAATGATCTAGGATTATTCACCGGGTCCCAAAGTGGCTACCCTTAACTAGTGGCCCAAATACCACTCTTGGCCAAACCATCATTAAAATAGGGGAAGAAGAGAAAACTAACTTACCATTGACTTATCAGCCCAAAAACACACCAGAGGGGAAGAAGGAGATGACCACCGGTGAAAGATAGGCTGGACGGCGGCTGGAACTGCCATGGCTGATCATCCTAACTTGTTGGCATGTGCAGAAATGTCGAAACCATCAAACCCAAAAGGAAGAGAAGCATCGGACTCCGACTGACTCTTGACAGTACACCAGAACTCAAGAGATGGTCAGAATTGCATCGACGTTGAAAGGTCTCCAAAAGTTTCTAGAGGAAGTCAGAAAATCGAGAAAAAAGAAGGAGGAATAGCCAAGAAAGAAGAAGAAGGCCAAATGGTTGGGCTTCACTGGGGGAAGGTTATTTATAAAATAAAATATTTATATAATTTTACATTTTAACCCCCAGAGTTTGCACCGACTTTCACTTTGGCCCCAAAACTCTTTGCCACCTCAACAAAGGCCTAACTTCCATAAATCTTTTCAATTAAGCCCCTACTGATCTTTCAGTTTAGTTCTTTTTTCAATTTTTAATTTTCTTTTTATTTTCATAAGTTTTTTAGGTGTTACATTTTCTTTCACCTCTTCCCAAGCTAGGAGCCTATCCCTCAGCTTTATTGCTCCTAGCATGCCCTGAAAAATCAAATGGTCAAGTCAAATTACAAAGGGGCAAAAGGACTAAGGCAGAAGGATTTTACTTACTAGCAAGCCATGATAAGTTACATAACACATCAATCCCTCATCCAAGAACTCCTTTAACTTCAACGCTCTGATGCAGGTCCCTAAGATCTAGTCCACATTCTCTTGGAGAAAGTGGAAGTAATCTCCTATCTTTGGACCAAGACCAGAAGGTCACTTTTCGGCCTTGACTTCAGGTGCCACCTATTTTGAAGTGGTAGCAACTCTCTTCCCCTTGTCAACTCTTTGTTTTTTGATGAGAGGCTCAAATGGGGATGCAACCTCGACCATCTCAACCACCTCAAAATGTGAGGTGGTAACCAGCTCTTGTGAGGATGCTACCACCAAGTCCAAAGGAGATTGACTTGCAGTAGTAGGGGCTGCGGTAGCATCAAGAGCTTATGAACTTACAATAATAGCACGATCTGTAGATCGAGTAGAAGGAAGGGTTGATAACTTTTGGAGGATGAGCTTCACTATGTTTTTGTGATCTCGATACTCTGTTAGGTTAACCTCCTTAATTTGGCAAGCTCTGATCTCTCTGGTGAATTTGATATTTAAAGCAAGAGCAAGTTTGTGTAAACACAGGAGATCCTTGTCAAACTTAAGGTTGTTTTTGAGATTGTCTATAGTAGCAAACTAGCCCGACACTTCAACCTCCTCAACCCCAAGCATTAGTTTGTCCTTGCTAGCCTCATCTACAAAATGAAATAGAATGTTAGAAAGTATAATAAGTATACCAATTTATGGAAGCTCACACATCCTCAACTTGCTTACTAGGAGTAAGAACGAAGCTCAAGTTGTGAAGATGATGCAAAGATGGGCAAGAGACATAAAACCAGTGGGTATTGTAGTTCCCCACATTAGATTTGCCCTTGGCATCCTTCTACAGTAAAAATCCTCTTATACTTGATCTGTTGAGTTGAAAGATAATAAATTCCATTTGCTAACCCATGTTCCTAATGCTACAGAGATAGTAAAGAACCCTTGCAAATGGTGGTGGGAGATTATTTCTCAGGTAAACAAGTGCATGGGAGGTGAGCTAGGAGTATGAATTTGGGGAAAGTTGGAATGGGCAAACCTTCAGTTTATTCAACAAATTAATGATGTAAGAGTGGACTGGGAATCTAAGCCCAGTGTCGAGGTGATGGTTGTTGATGGCAACAAATCCTGAAGGAGGATAAACTACATGGTCATCTAGGGAAGGTGCCATAATGTGGCAGCCCTTAGGAAAGCAGTATGTTTCTGCTATACTTCTAAGCTCGTTGAGCTTGATGGTTAAAGGATGGTGATTAAACATTGTTACAACCTGTAGACCTTTCACTCCTAGTGACTTGTAGACCCTCAATGGGGTCAGGATAAGCAACAAATTATTCAGCAACCTCGCTGCTCTCAAAGGCCATTTCATCTATGGTATGCATCAATTCCTCACTTCGAGTTAGAGAATCAAGACTATCAGCACTTCCTACTTAGAGACCTCGACGTTTATGAGTTGCAGCCATCTACACAAGAAGAAGGAATGGTTAGGTCACTACAAGCAAACTATACCTAAAGGCCAAGACTAAGAGTTTCCTATATAGCAGGCCAGACACGCCTCATATCACCACCTCTAAGACTCAAACCATTGAAAACATGGGCGGGCTTGACCAATAAAACCTATCAGGTCACTAAACCTTAGGAAATAGAAGGCTAAATCCAACAATCTATAGTCCTAAAACCAACAGGAAAAATCTCTAGCAACAAATAGGCATACACTACTGAACCAAGCAATAAAATACCAAAAACCCATAGAACAAGGCATTCATAAAATGCAAAAGCTTAAAGTCTGAGAAGGCTTATTGTATTGGGAAAACGAGATGAGTTTTAGGAAGGAAATGGTGAGCATGGCCAGTTTTTGGTAATCCAAATCCAAAATGCTTAATGGCAAACTCAATGAAACAGGAGAGCAGGAACGGTGATGACTATTCGAGAACTTGAGAGACAAGTAATTTTCAAAAGTAAGAGGAAAAAAGGGTTTTCTCACCTTATACAGCCTGGATGGCCTTGTCGTTCAATTTAGAAACTGATCAACTACCCTCAATCCAATAGTCCAGTGAGTAATAAGCTCAGTCATCACCACGCTAGTAGTTATAGGAAAATGTGCGCATTTAATGTGGTAATGATGGTACAAGTAGACAAAATGTCAAAATAGAAGTCTAAATGATGGCATGGCTTATTGTAGTCACCAATTTTTACTAGCAAATTGTAGCTCCCAATTTGAAGATCGAATTGAGAGCTAGGGGGCTAATGTTGTAGGTATTTTCGAAATCATGCAAATGGGCTAGTAAAAGCTCTATAGACAAGCCCAGTTGATAAAGGCCTAGCTCAACTAGGATTGAGGTCACAGGAATAAGGCATCAAGTTGCCAAATGCGAGCTCTAGGTCACTGGTCAATAAGGGCCAAAGCAACAACCTCAAGTCATTGAGAACGAGGTTTAGCCTACAGTTCAAAGCATGCTCTCCTAGCCATCAATTCAAAGAAGACTAATTAACTACTTATTTAATAGAAATCTGTTATTAATTGTCGTAACTAATTTATGATTCATTTTTGTTATGAAATACATTGTAATATCCTAACCACTACAAAAAGGGGTTGAAATCATTGTAAAGGATATGTACATGCAAAAAGAAGATAGATACTCAACAAAAAGATTGAGAAATACTATAGCCTTGGACGTAAGCCTTGATTTTGGCCAAACCACATTAAAAACTCTTGGTGTTCCCCTATTCTTCCTTTCTCTTACTCTCATTCTCTCCAGTTTCACAATTAATCTGTAGTTTGGGGTTACTGCACTTTTGAGTTGACCAAATTCATACGTCAATAGTTACTCAAAAGAAATAAGACAAAAAATCTTGGCAAAATTATTGAAAAAAAAATATAAACTTAGAACATTTCAAATGTCTCAAGGATCTAACTCCTCAATCATTTTGATTTTAAATTGGTCATTCTCATCACACTCATCTTTTTCTTTCTTATCAAGTAGAGGTATTGGCTATGACCATATGACCTGGAATAACAAATAGCCTTGTTTGTCTAGCCAATAGGGTTTATCCCCCTTTTCAAACACTAACCCTAAAGAATGATTCCTTCCATCCATGTACGCTTGAATATTGATCGATAAATATATGTTTTCCCTATCCTTAAGTTAAACAAAGCTCGGTGCTGACCTTGGAATATTTAAAGAAGTAGAAAAAACTTTCAATGGTTAGCTCAAGTTCTATTTTTGAACATAAAAATCCAAAGTAAACTAGAAAGGCCTATGCATTAAGCTGAGCTAAGAAAGAGAAACATTCATCAATTGAAAAACTACCTAGTATAAGGGAGTGAATGGGGGTATGGTGCTAACATTCTTAATAATCCCTCTATAAAACATAAAGTAGCAAGCAGTGTCAAAGGATAGTGGTTAGGTGGAATTCTTTCTATTCAAAACACATTTATTTAATTGGCATTCAACAACATATAACCTAAAGCAATCTGTTTCACTTGAACCTTAACTCAAGTTAATTAGGGCACTGATCTGTCTATTTAGTACATTATGTTTTTGCCATAATTGTCTTTATAATGGATCTTGTGAGCATCATATAACTCAAATTCCTGATCATCTTAATTGTCACATTTCTCTCTGTCTTCAACTTCATTCTTATCTTGATTTTCATTATTTTTTATTTTAAAAAAATTCTAGATGAGATTCCCCTAATCACCTTTCATCATCATTTTGGGAGGTATTTATCTCACCATTAGGTTCCATCATGATTGACCCAATGGTAGTGGCTTTTATTACAAGTTTCTTATTTTTGCATCTCCAAAGTATAGTAATTCAATCAACAAAGGACTCTGAGGTGCTCGAAGAGGAATTATAGCTCATACTAATTGCCAGGCCTCTGAACATCAAGATAGTTGTCAAACAAATACCAAGATAAAGGATGGTGAGTATACCTTACAAAATGGAAAAGAGAAGGGTTAGCTTGGCTAATTGTTGCCACAAGCTTACATTGCAAGAAAGCATAAGATAAATAAGAGGAAGAAGATCAAGTTCACAAATAAAGGATCCATGAAGTTAAAATAACTTATAACCTAGAAGGCAATGGAAAAAAATGTAAAGCAATAGGGCCAATGGGAGGATAAAAGGAAAATAGAATATGGAACAAATGTTCTTAATAGAAAAATAATGGAAAGCAAAAAGAAAAGAGCAAAAGAAGCTGCAACATGAATATGAGGAATGAAGCAAATTCAAGTAGAACATACCTTTAAATTTGAAAGTAAAAATTGATAGTGGAGGGAAAATATTTATAAGCATTACCTTCAAATCCAACTATTATGATTTGAAGAGTCCAAGCAAAAACAACGACAATAGAAGTAGGCATGAAGATTAATGTTTAAATGGCAATAGTGATGTTGCAGTTTTACCAGATTTAAGGGGTAGGCTAATCATGAGTAATTCAAGTTTTTGAAATAAATGCCTTATCTTTTGCAATGATAATCTTGATATAAAATGAAAAATATTTAAAATAAAAATAGATTATATATGCATTTAAAATAATAATTCTAAGAAAAAAGTGAAAAAAAACAAAAGTCTCATAGAAAATTGGGATATTGTTGATCATCAACTAGAGGCAAAAATCTAAGTCTTGTAGGAGGACTCACTCAACTGATCAGATAAATGGTGCTCATCTTGGAAAATGCTCTACCGAGTCTTGCTAAGGAAGTCATTAGGAGGCAAGTGACAAATATTGTACAAATGGCACAAAGATAAGATAGGATTATCACATAATCCCAATTGCATACATAGAGACCCATTGGCCATATGCATGCCCTAATGACCAATTAGGACTAAGCTAAGCGATAGTTAGCACTAGTTGTGGTTGTTAGATGTAGTTGTCTTTTCAATCGATCCTGTTGATTTGGTACCAACTTATTAGAGCAAATGACCTTGTGTCCTAATCTAGAATGCTTCGTTCAATTGATCGTCTATGTTTCTAAAGATTAGGAAGTCCATATGGGCAATCCCAATTGCCACCAACTAGTCATCTTCCTTATAACTAGTCTTAAGTGCATTTATTTGGGACTTAACACTTATGATCACTTCACTCTTACTTTACACTATAAATATGATTAACTTGAGTTTCATAGTGGCTATGATGCTCAGCACCACCTAGATCAAAATTTTTAGGAATAGTCTCCATCGTATGCCACTATAAGAATTTTAGTATTTATCGAAGAAAAATTATTGATGGACATATTGATGGAAATTTTGTTAGCATATTATAATCTAATGGTCAAAATAATTAGAAAAAATGATTTATATTTAGCAACAGAAATACTGACGGATGAGAGGTTATCTATCAATAAATCCATCAATAAATTTGACATTAATTTCCCATCAAATTAGGGGCAAAATTAGTGATGAACTTTGTGGTTGAATCCATCGGTAACCTATAATATATTGAAGAACCATACTTTCTCCTTTCATTTATGCATTTGCCTTCAACAGTTCCATCCTCTCCCCTCCACTTCATCTGTCAATTCCATTGCATCATCTAGTTTTTGTCGCCACTACCATTAGCCATAGGAGTTCCATCACTTCTTCTGTATTTTGGCTTTTCCATTTTCTAGGTTAGTTTCTTATTATTTTATTTTTTTTATTTGCTTGAAATCTCTTATGATTTTGTTGTGGGAATGTGATTTTTTTGTTTCTAGTTTTAATTTTTGTTTGTATGATTGTTTTCATTTTGATAATATGTTGTTTGATTTTAGCTTATTTTGCTATGTATTTTGGCCTATGTTTACCTAAAGAACAATTGTTATAAATGAAACAAAATATCCATATGATAATTTGCAAGTTGAAATGAGTATTTCCTCTAGGTTTCTTTGATTTAGTGGAGCACCATCTATTACCATATGAAGCAATTGGAGCAAAGCCTATCCAACACCATTGGATGTACCCTTTTGAAATGTAAATAAATTAAATAATTTGATTAATTAGTTTTATCAACTATTCTTAATTAATTTGTGTTGTTAACTATTAGTTTCCTTTGCATGTTAAAGAAGAAGGTAAAAAATAAAGCTCATGTGGAAGGTTATAGTTATGAGGCGTATGCCACTAAGAAGACTTTCACATTTCGTTCGCATTATTTCGAATCATATGTGTATTCTAGGATGGCCAGAGTTCTAAAGAATGATGATGGTGGTGATTCAAAGCACAACGAGGATGGTTGTTCTATCTTCAACTATCTTGGTCACCTAAAAGGAGATTATAAGTCTCATTATTTGACAAACCAAATGTACTCTATAGCTACAACATATGCATTATTCAATTGTGACAAGGTCCAACCAAATGTAAAGTAAGTTTTCTAGCTAATTAATCATTAATAATGATGTAGTGAACTCATGTATATTGTTACGTAAATCATGGATGGTTCATGTACTAATGATGTAGCATAAATTACAACACATTTGAAGAAGCTTTACACCACTTATCACCATACATGAATGACGAGGATGCGAAAACATGCATTGAAAATGAGTTTGCTTCATGGTTCCACAATTATGTAATTCATATTGCCTCCAAGTCATAATTATGTCCTCTAATAACCCTTTACTTAAATATACTAATATTCTTAAATTAATTTTCTTGTGTCTATCTACTTTGAAATAGGTTCTAAATTGATACAACATGGTTTGATGCAACTCCTAAAAGGGGACAAGATTCCATAAACAGTATAGCATTGTTGAGGTTTGTGCCAGTCATTGCTATAATAAGTTTGATCCTTCATCTTAGCTTAACAAGCTATCCAAGTGTATTTTACTTCATACGAGGATCATTAAAAGGACCAAGTTGATTTGTTGGTTTTCATCAAAACTCAAGTGAGGAGCATTATAGATGCTCCAACAACCCATAGTATCATAGATGCATTCCATGATGATGAACAACGAAACCAAGTATCAACAACCATTAAAAATGCAGAGCTCCATTTATTTGGGGTTGGTGACCCCTAAGAATTGTACGTGACTATTTGGATGTGGTGAAAGATGAAAAAGAAAAAGATGATGTGGAAGAAAACATAAAGGAAGAAGAAGAGGAAGATAACGGTGAAGTGACAAATGGAAACAAAGCAGAAATTAAATATGATGACTTGGATTCTTCATACTAGAAATTGAATTTGAACTTTTGAGATATTGGAGTTTTATTTGTTGGGATAGTAATGCTTTTTCTTATGTGCATAGATGAGTAATATGTATTAAATTGAATTTGGATTTTTGAAATATATAGATGTTATGTGCCATGCTGTATTTGAATTGGAATTTACAAAATGTTTGTTGTCTGGTTTGCTATAAAAACAGTCACAATTATGGCACATTTTTTCAGTTTTGCAATTGAAATAGCGACAAAATCAAGCCAAACAACGCCTATAATTTTTAAGATTTTCTTAGCTTAATGACGAAAATAATGATTAACTCATATTAGTGATGGAACACTCTGTCACTAAATATTTTATGAATATTTCTTTTTGATTTCTCCAGGTTATTATTGGAATTGCCGATGGACTTTAATTAGCCACAATATATTTTGCTGTTATTGTAGAAAAATTATTTAAAATTCTTTTATTTTACTAACGGAATTAATGATAAAGTTATCTTAATGATATAATGTTCATCAGTAAAGTGGTAAAAAAACATAATTTACTAACAGAAATTTCATTCCTAATTGAAAATATTTTCATTTATTGAAGGAATTTTCATCATTAAATTTAATTTGTCATTTGTCTTTCTATAAATCAAGTCGTCATCAAACACAAATTTAATGATAAAATTTGCAGCGAAATTTATTGATGAAGTAACCAATTCTACCACTAATTGAATTATCAACATATTGTTTACGGACGTCCGTTTCCCTTTGCTAAATTTGTTTATATTATATATATATAGCGATAGAATTCTCTGGGTGAAAAATTTCGTCACTAATTAAGGATCTTTTTTGTAATTTACCGCACTCCGATGTTCCAGGAGTTCTGTGATAGCCTCCCTTCAATCTAGTTTCACCAAATGAATGGTTGAAAGCAAACGAGTTAAGGTAGTCATGAGTATTTCAAGATCAACTCACAAAAAATTTGATTCATAGTTGATCTTAAATAAGTCGAATCTAAATGAATCAAACTTGATTAGTGCAAGAGGTGAACTTGAGCTTCATATTACTTTACACAAATCGTTCATTAGACTATGTGAAAGATATATTTCTATATGCCCAAATTTGAATGAAAGAATAAACTACTTGTGTATTGTATAAGTTTCCTAGACTCATTGCATTTAAGCTCGAGCTCAAACTCAAATACTTCAAATTTGATGGGAAATTTGGGATAAATAATATACTACTTGTGTACACTCATTTAAGGCTAATATTTGAGTCAATCTAGCTCGTGTCTGAATTGTTCAAACTCAAGGAGCTTGTGGTCGAACTTGAGCTTGTTTATTCTTGTTAAGCTCAAGTTTGAGTATGCAAATATTTGATTCAACTTGACTCATTTGCACTCCTACTTAAAGGGCAAGAAATAAGATTTTATTTTCAACAAGTACATAACTTAGATAAAATTCCTTAGGTGTTTTCCATGAAGTTCATCATTTAAATTATATCATATGTATTCATTGTCCTATTTGATAATTATAACAACCATCAATAAAAAATCAAATCCAAAAAGCCATTTTTTTAGTTGTTCGTCTCTTTTAAAATTTTATGGGCTATATTTTATTATTTAATTTTGAATTAGTTATTATATATTCTTTCTATGTCTTCTTGTTTGTTCTTTTTTTTTTTATATTCTGAAAATTCTAACATGGGAGTTTTTTATCATAAAATATATCATGTAAAATTTTAAAAAAACAGTTTAAAGAAAATAATTTTGTGGATTTGATTTTTATTTGTGATTATTATAATTATTAGTGGTAATGAATAGTGCAATCAATATATTTGAATGGAGAGTTTTACGGCAAACATTTTAATGAATTTTATCTTTTCAACAAATTATGTACAAAATTTTATTAATTTACAGTTAAAATTGATAGCAAATTAATATTTTCAATTTTCTCAAAACTTTAATGTAGTAATTCCTAACTTTCTAAAAAGTATAATTAA
>JANHAO010013860.1:0-15624 GCA_026873985.1 Saraca asoca | reverse complement strand
TAATAGATTTACTGCATATGTAATTACCATTGTAACCTCCTTTCCTCTATAAATATAAGGGAGGAGCCTTCTGTAAAAAGAGAGAGGAACACAGGTAGAAACTCTGCTAAAATAGGAAAACTTGAGTGATGTAACTTTGTATTTGCATAACCTCAATAACACGTTACCATGGACGTAGGGTCCGGTGATATCTGGATTTAACTGAACCACGTTAAACCTTGTGCCTCCTTCTCTGCTCTTCCCCTCTTCTCCTTTGATTATTCTTCTGTCCTACTATATCTAAACCAGTTAGAGGTCAAAGATCCCAAAGAATCCCCCGTTGGCTGGAGTTTGGATCATTACCAAAATCCAACATCAATAATTCTAAACTCATCTTTTTGGATCCTTCTTTCCTATTATTCCTTCCCCTACTTTTGCTTTTGCTAGTGTTGTCCAATAGTCCCCCATTTCCACTAGAAGAAGACCCGTTGTTTCCCTGAGGCTTCTTGCCAAGGTTTTTAGTGTGGTAGTGTGTCAAACGCTCTACGACAGCCAAAGTAACAAGCAAATCTTGCACTTGTTATCTTTGGAGCTCAGTTCTTACTCAAGGTTTTAGGACTTAAAGAAAGAAGAATATTTTATCTTTTTCTAACATGTCTCAAATGTCCAACATAAACACTGAAAACTTCTTCACATACTCACGAATAGTACCAATTTGTTTCAAGTTCTAAAGATGGCATCTAGCCATATACTCCATATGCTATGGGAAGAACTGTGACTCCAATTCTCTCTTTAATTTTTCTCAAGAATTAATGGTGCATTGTCCTGCTAAGATATCCTCATATTTAGTTTTCTACCAAAGCTTGGCATCACCATTTAGGTACTTGGTCACTATTGTCACTATAGTTTTTCCTTAGCATCTCACTTACCATCGTAGGAATGATGCTTGACCATTTTCATAAGCCCACATTCTTGTCCCTCACAATTGGAGTTTTGGTTTCCAATAGCTTGAGTGAGAAATCTCAATTGGGCCTTACATTTGATAGCTCGACCCTTAAATCTCTAACAGTATCCCCTCAGTTGCCTTCTATATTGACACTCGAGCTTTCTCAGTCTAGTCTTAAGTAAGACTCCATCATGGCTACCCAATTAGTAGTCGATTCCCACTTCCTAGCCCTATCAACAAGCTCAAAGATATCATTTTGTTGTATGTCTTTCACAACTTTGAACATCTCTTCCACTTGTCATAACCTACTATCGAGTTCAGTAATATGTGCAACGTTTGAAATGATTGTAATGTGTCTTTAATCTCAATAGCAAATTCAAGACAAAACCAAAGTGGGTTGAAACTTGCTCTGATACCAAGTATCATGAGTTGGCAAGTTCACTAGCTAGATCATGTGATATTTACTATCTACCACCTAAAAGTAAGTTAGCTAATGGTTAGTCCTACTATAGCAAGGGACAAATATATCGAGCCACAAAGTATTAAAGAGCATAGTGGAAGATAAACAATTATGGCAAATAATATATTTGCAAATAGGGGCAATGATAGCACAAAGCAAGTCAAAGGCAAGCACAACAAGGCACCTAAGGTATAACTCATGCAATACGGGAAAATATGAGTAAAAATACATAAAATATAGGACAATATAAATTGAAAAGGATTTACTTTTTTTTATTTATATTAAGCCTCATTATATAGCTTAGAATGTATAGGAAAGGTACCAAGCCACACACTTTGACCCCTAGACTAGTGTCATAATGCCCTACCAAGGGTCACTGGGCCCTCATCCTCTAAAAGGCTTTCTAAGCCAAAAGCCTAATAATAGGAATAGATATACTTTTTATAAGTTCACATAAGGCTTTTTCTCTTAGCTCAAGGGTTTTGTACATTATTTTACATCAACGTGAAGCTAAAAATCTAAAGATCACAACCATGTGTTTATCTACTCGTACTGGATAAGTTACCTTGGTTAAAATTACATAAATAGCCCCAAAATAGGAAAAAATAGAAAAATAGTACATAAGTTGGATTGCCTCTAAATTCATGCTAGAAGACCTAAGTACTAAACTTGATTTATCCACTAAGTTTCATGCTTATAGTACATTTGCCTGCTGAATTGGTGCATATGCCAACTTGTGACATAGAGGAAGGAACAATATATGTTGCTTTTTAAGACTTGATCACAATATTTTCACTTTGGCCGATACCAATTGCAAGTTCTGGTCTTCCACTTGAATCTTTAGCTCCTTTTCTTTTCTAACTTTCTAGGTTAAGTTATCCCATTAGTAATATTCTCATGCTTGGAAAGTTGATCATTCTTAAATTTCATAAGCTGTTCTTATGAATCAATTTAGCAAGAATTACATGCTTGATTCTGGATGAAACTTAGCAAGAAAATCATGCATGAAGAGGAGGTCTTGTAGTACAAATTTGGGATCAAATGCACTTGTTATTATTTTTCTATATTTTTCCTTTTTTAGGGTATTTGTGTCTTTCTAGTATAGAACCTTTGTCTAATGTGAGTAGAAAAGTATAAGGTTGTGAACTATGCATTTTTATCTTTGCATCCATGTGAAGTGACACATTAAAACCCTTTTAAGTTAGGAAAAAAGCCCTTATGTCAATTCAAAAAAAGTATGTTTACAATTGCCATTAGGGCTTTGGCTTAGAATGCTTTTTAGGGAGGCACATTTGATAACCCGAATGGGTATTGTGACATAGGCTAAGGATCAGAGTTTGGTGACATAGGGACTCTCCCTACACACTCAAAACTATGTAATGAGGCATATTTTAATAAAATAGATTTTTTCTTTTTCCTTACTTTTTTAAAAAGTCTCTTCTCGATTTATACTAGAGGCTAATTATATAATGCATTTTTGAGACTTAATATGCATGAATATTTCAACTATACACTTATGTTTGCTTATGGACATGTTGCACATAGGATTTTAGTTGTATGAGTGACAAAATCCACAATGTACCATTTATCTTGTGGCTTAAATTTATTAGAAGACTAGCATGTTGGCCAAGAGTTAGTGACATGCATTGCATAATTTTGGCTAGAAAGCTATCAGTCCATGACATTTTGATATCAAAGCCTAGTTGTGCTAGAGAGTAGATTAAGTTGGCCATTTTGACTTGTCAAAACCATATGAGGCTTGTGAATAAAGTGGACAATCATTTAGATAGTGAAGAAGTGTTGCTAAGGACTTGATTGAGAGGGTTGTAAGAGGTTGGAGCAACTTGAGGGCTAGTGTACAAGATATTGCATTCGACAGAACAATAACAATATACTAAGTGCAAGTGTGTGCAGAAGTTAATAGACTTGTTGTATAGCCCTGGACATTGATTATGCACTCATTCATAGTAGCATTCAAAAGAATGCAAAATCACTTAAGAGAGTAAGTGAATTAATGGGCAATTTAGTGGGAGGAAGCCCTTAGAGAAGTCATAATCTTGTAAAGAAGGCTTAACCACATCTATGAAAGACATATGAGCTACCAACAAAGTCTATAGGGCGAAGCTATGGCCGTGCTAGAAAGTGTGGCCATAATAGGCAATTGACACATCCTGCGGGATGACACATCTCTTTAGATGTGCTAAGTTGATGAATCTTATTAAAAGAGTCCAAAATTATGTCAGAGGGTATGAATTGTACTCAAAAGAGTAAACTTGATAATGAAAGAGACAATCTAGAAAGGATCGATTGTAAACTATTGTATGGGTGTAATGAGCGAGTTATAACACTTAACCATCAGATTCAAGATGAGATGCTAAAGGAGCTAGCACATCATAGTTGCATGACAAGGGGCAATGACGCTCAATGTAGTGACCTAGAGCTATATAGTTGCGTGGTGGAGTAGTGACAATGACTCAAGAAGTTGTGGGCTCACACTACATAGTTGCAAGATAAACTTTGTAGCAATGACCATGGGATCCACAATTGCTCATATACAAGCAAAGTGAAACTTGAGCTAGGGTGGAGGATATTTTATGCTTAACCCCTATCAAGTAGTTAATATGGTGGACTCATCATGAGGATGCACTCAAATTAATCTACAAGAGCCTAAACATTGAAGGATATCGCATAATAAGTGCTAAGAGAGATGGGGCACTCTGATCATGGAAGAAGTGACAAGGAAGGTAGGGATACTAGCAAGTGACTATGAGGGTCAAGCAAGATGAGCAAGTATTGACATTAAAGATATAGCACTTGAGCAGGCAAAGCCATGAGGGGTGGTCATAAGGGCCACAATGCTAGATAACATTAATTCTGAAAGACTATGATGGTCAAGATACCATAAGGGTGTTAATTCAGAGAGGGTAAGAAGGATCTGATTAAGTGTGAAAGTGGTGTAGCGAAGTATAGTGGATTGATCAAACCTAATGCAAGTAGAATTGTAAGCAAAAAATGAAACTTTTAAGTGTTATGGCCAACCTCATTGTGATAAGCATAGAACCTATTCAGGTCCTTATTCTTGCTAGAGCCTTTTAAGGGTTTAGGTCTCCCAAAATCTTCTCTGTCTCACTCCACCATGAAAATCCTATCCTGAGTGTCAAACAAGATGCTATAGTTTTCATGGTGACCTTGGTGTAAAGGTCGCTCGTGCTTGGCTCTCTTGGCGAGTTGATTGATAAAGTGATCACCCCCTATTCTCAGTGTTCCTTTTGTTTTGGGCAGAGCCATTCACTTCATCCTTCTGTTCAGGCTTCTTTATGCCAAAGGTTACTTCCCACCTGATCATTTGGTAGCACCTCATAGAATTCAGCAAGATCTCTTACCGGAGACTTGTATAGGCTTTTATATAGCTTTCTATCTTTGTGAAGTCCCCGCTGAGATTGCTATCAAGATGTTTTCCTCTGAAAGATTTTCTACAGAGCAGCTTCACACTTGAATCTGGTTATGCAATCCTTTCATGACTCATGCCGGTGCTGGAAGATCATGGTGAGGTGGCAAGAAGGCACAAGCTACCTCTTCAGTGCTCAATACTGATTGAAGGATTTCTTTTGACACTCTTCCCAACTGCCAATTCTGCAAGCTAGGAGAATTCTAAACCATGCTTATGGCAAGCCCCCTAGTGTGGCTGGGAAGACACAACATTTGATCAGGGGATCAGATATTTGAAGCTCCATCTAGTCATTGAATGCATCCAGGTGGTTACATGGATCACTTTCCCCGTCATAAAATAGAACTATGGGGACCTTGAGCTCGTGAAGGAGAGGTAGTGCTTCGATCTCTATTAAGAAAAGTGAGCTCTCCCCGTAATGAGCTTGACCATTTTGAGCTTGAGGGCATTCCTCAAGCTGCTTTATCAGTTGAAGGAGTTCCTCCATCATAGAGCCATATACTCTAGATTGCTGGTCAGAATATCGCTGGTTCATTTTTTCCTGCTTACGAGAGCAACGACTTGAAGTGTGTCTTTGATCAGTCCTGTATGAGTTCTCAGCTCGACGTGAGCTTCTACATCGCTGACTGTTATGGTTCTCATGAGATTAACGAGCTTTTGATTTCATTCACTAATTGGAAGAGCAAGCTGAATCAGAGTGTCAATGTGTCTGCCTAGACGATCTTTCCTCTCGAACTTCTTCACACAACTGTTGGAGTTGCATAGTGATCTCTTGGGTTTGCATTTGGACCAATATTTTCATTGTCTCAGCTAACTCCTTCATCATGTACTCGAACATTTGCTAAAGTTGGTGACTTGTTTGTGCTCCATCAATTCCAGGAACAGCATCAAGCTGTTAGTGAGTCTCGGGAGGCAAATGGGAGGTGTTTCTTGTAGCCTAAGGTTCTGCTAGCTAAAAGGCTGGCGTGCTAGAGCTTCTTATGGTTCTTCCTCTAGCCATTGCAATGAGATAGAGAAACAATGCAGAATATAGAAAATAAGCTAAAAATAATTGATGAGTCCCCACAGACAACGCCAAAATGTTGACAGCTCGATTCGATTCTACTTAAGTCTAGCCAATAAGAGGTTCTTTTGGGACTCAAACCATTTCATGGGTGAACGGGTCAAAGGTGGAGAGAATGGAGGAGGAAGAATGGAGATTTTTAACGTGGTTCGATGAAAATTGGGTGGCATTAGTCCCTACGTCCACGACGGAGTTTTTATTGATCTTAAAGAGAATTTTTATAGAATTTCAATATTGGCTTCAGGGCCTCTCCTTTACAAAGAGCTCTTCCCTTGTATTTATAGAGGAAAGAAAGATACAAGTGTAATTTTACATGTTGTAATGTGTTACATCAAATAATAAATGTACAAGACTCCCTAGACTACTGCAAAATGATTTTTGGCAGGTTTGTTTTTACCGGTGGGGCTCGGTGGGCTGCTTCTTGCAGACGGGCATCAGAAATTATCTAGGGGTTCATGCTTCCAGTCTTAAGCATGGTGAACTGCTAGCTGGGTGAGGTGCTATGTGTAGTGAGCTCTGTTAAAGGTCATTGTTGTTCTGGGCCAGAGGAGGTTGTGCATGCTTGGTGATACGAGCTCACTCTGGGTGAACT
Source organism: Saraca asoca (assembly GCA_026873985.1). Classification (NCBI taxonomy): domain Eukaryota; kingdom Viridiplantae; phylum Streptophyta; class Magnoliopsida; order Fabales; family Fabaceae; genus Saraca; species Saraca asoca. Next base: position 9,136 of record JANHAO010013860.1, on the reverse strand, counting down.
ATTGGCTACGCGAGTTGGACTCTGGAGTGTTTGGACCTTGTTCCATCCTTGGGCTTGGGCTTCACATCTTGATTGTCTGACCTCTTGGCACAGCGACCTGAGCTCTTCACCTCGTAGCCTAGCTGTTCGAGCTTGTACCATAATGATCTGACTGTCTTGAGTCAGAGACCTCAGGATGTAATGACTTGGGCCTTCGTTTATTGGACTTACTTATAGGGCTTTGCCATCCCATTCCACATTACAAAAATTCACCCAAAACATTGTAATACCTTAAAAGGAAAATAAAAAGAAAATAAAAATAATCTAGTGGATTAAATGAAAATCTTAAAATTTTTGCTAGGGCCAAAGTTTGAATTTTCCTTTTTCTTGTTGGATTGTAGTGAAAGTGTTGAAGTTTGTTAGGACCAAATTACAATTTTCCCCATTTCATTTTAAATTTCCTTAAACTAGGCTTAGACGTACATTTTTCTTCAATTCTCTGAAAGTCTTCCCAATACTTCCATTTCTTTAGAAAATCTTGTCCCTCCTTAGCACACTGCAGCTCCCGATCTACCACTACAACTGTTGCTACTCCTTCTTTTTTTTCCTTTCTTCTTCTTTCCTTCTCTTTTCTAGTAGTGCCCATTCTCTTCCTATCTTGGCCATTGTTTGCCATGGATCAAGTAGCTATATTAGCTGTTTGGTGCTTTTGGAAGCTACCCTATTTCTCTAGCAACTGGATCGGCTCATCCTTCACTAGCAGCTCTTTTCGGTCTGTTGTTTTCCTTTAATCATATGGATTTTAATAGCCAAACTTTTTATTTTTCAGTTATCCCTATTGTGAGTTGAAGCTTTGACACTTATTCTCTGTTGAAACTGAAGTCCATATAGCAACACCAATAGAGTTTTCTTCTCAGCTATCTTTTTTCATTCACAACAGTTCTCTAAACTGAATCATTTCAATTAGTAAAAGCATCATGCCTATTCTACACTTTGATGTTGGATGTAGAGTAGTAACTTGACATCGACTTAGCTTGTTGTTGAATGTCATTGTTAGAGTTCAGCACATGTGGGAGAATCACGGCATAGCCTCTTATTGTAGTTGAAGTTGTGGGGCTGTCTGGTGGAAGCATGAAGCTGAGAGCCTCACAAAAGCAAATTGTGCCATATTTCAGCTAAGCAAACTAAAGGTTCAACGACTGGAACTTGTCTTCTTAGATTCCACCAGAGCCACTCCTAAAACCAATTGATGTCATCTTTTTTTTTTTTTTTGGCTAGATGAAGCAACAATTATGTAGACCTAAGGTAGCAATATTGGAAGGTTAAAGACAGCCACATATTCTTGTTTGGCCAGTAAGAAGGGAGCACGTCTGTCTTACACATGAGATGGTTATAGTAGAGAAGTAGCTAGACTTCCACCTAGCCTGTTGTTGAATTTTGTAGCTAGAGCCCACCATATGAAGTAGAGTCATGAAAAAGCCCATGCTACAGTTTGAGTTACATTGTTGTGCAATAGGAAGTTCAGGCCGAGCACCTCCCTACAAGTTGCTACTGGTGGTCCGTCGTGCATCTGCTGCTGTGCTACCCAAGCACATTGGTTAAGCCCATATGAGGTTGCATTAAGCCACCCACTAAAGGTTACCCTACAGGCCTATGTCACCTTAGTTTGATCAAATTGCTATTCGGTTCAAGAGTTTTTGGTAAATGTCACTTAAGGCTTAAATAAGTTAATTCAACTTAGTATGGCCTACAGTAAGTAGAGGAATATTCACAGTAATTAGACACTAATTTTAGCACTTAAATATGTTTAGTGTCCAAAGAGCATAGAGGATTTACGGATTGCCTACGTTAGTTACTTTGGAACCTAAGATAAAATTTGTGCTGATCGAGGTGAGTGGATGATCCTCCTCTCTTAATAAATCTCATTTGTAAAATGAAATAATTTTATTATATAAGGATACTATGATTTCTTTTGAAAAATGGGATTTTTGTATCTATTATTGTGGTTTTGGAAGTTTATTTGTATGTTGTATATATATTTTCATCTTGATTTGTGTTATTGGAATTGACGATTTCATATTCCTATGTGATGAATGAGTATGAAAATATTTTAGCATGCTTATGTATTTTATAATAAATATTGCTTACCTGAGCAAGGACTTTCATATATCGTGTTACGTTGAGATTATTGACAAGATCTTGGATCCACTAGAAATTCATTGGTAACAGCAAGTGCACTTGTGACTAGTTTATATGATGGCATAATAAGGGAGGGTTGTCAGATATATGAATATTCAACAGGCGTGTTCAGATGGATTTAGGGCAAGGTGATGTTTATGATGTATGATGTTATGGTTACCTCTGGGAATTGTTCTTAAGGATTCTAGTTGAATGTTTTGTTTACTTGAGTATTGATATCTTTTATAAAGCTTTATTGAATATTTTCTCATGTTTACATCATGATGAACATATTTTTGTAGTCGCATATTTTGATGCTTATTTTATGTTATTGAATATCATATTTTCAATTATCTAATTTTCTTGATGGATGAAATTTTGAATCTACTTTGATGATTATAGCTTTGAATGGATAAGCTTATTTTCATGGCTTTATATATATACTTTCGAATATGATTTAAAAATGAGGTTTTAGTTTTTATGGGGTTATCTACTCACTAAGTTTATATGAAACTCACTCCCTTGTTCTCTATGTTTCTCAGAGCCAGAGGATATTTCTGTTGTTCCCCCATGCCATTCTGACTCATGATCTGCTCATTGACAGAGTGGATCACACTCTATAGAGATTTAAGGTATAACAATGATGTAAAGTCTTAACAATTGGTAGGATTGAATTTGCATGTGTTTTGGTTACAGGATGCCCAATAGGGTATAGGCTGTGTAATCTGGGCACTGTATTTTGTTGTTTTGCTGTACATGTTGTGTTAGGCATGTAGCCCTTTTTGTTTGTATAGGACTTATGTCTAAAAGTCTGAAAAACAAAGGAAACTCTGATGGCTTTCTAATAGGACCTAATACGGAAATATTTGCATATGCATGAATTTAATTTCAACTTTTGTTATGTTGAGTTAATTAGGAAAGAGTCTGCATGATTATGATTGTAGGAGGTTTCTCACTAGTGACCTTCTACACTGGTCACGTTCTGTGGATCGGAGCATGACACTTACAAGCAAATCATGTTTTGTTAGCTAGGATTCAACTTGTTCTCGAACAACATATGAGACTTTCCTTTCCCACATCAGTGGAATGGGACATTGGATGTGGGACTATATATCAATAGACATCAAAAATACCAAGCAAGCGCACAAGCTGTGGAGGTAGCACACACTTAAGCTATAAAGATAGCAAATTAGGAGCTGCGCGTGGACAGTGTGTTACAAGTTGCCGAGGTAGTGAGGTAAACATAAGTTGTGGAGGCAATAACCTAAATGCTATAGAGGCAATAGGATAAGAGAAGTTGCAAAGGCAACAAATCGAAAAGTTGTGGAGACAATGACACATGAGTTTGTGTCGGGACAATGAAATAGAGTCTACAGAGGTAGATCACAAAGTCTATGGAGGTAGCAAAGCTAAGACACCAAAATTGTGGAGGCAACTACCCAAAGGTTGTAGGGGAAACAAATGGGTAATGGTGCGAGTTTAAGGAGACAAACCTAAGAGAAAGTTAAGAAAGGAGCTAAGGAGTAGCAAACTCACGGCTATCCTAAAAGCTATGTCAAGTTGAGGGTACCATTCATTAAAACCTCTCAAGTGATGTTAGCTCAAAGAGACAAGCACGAAGCGGTCGAATGAGAAGCTCAACTAGAGCAAGTTGAAAACCCACATGAAGATTCAAGAAGCAGATGCTCGATAGGAGAAATTCTTTATGAAAGTTGTGTCAAATTGAGACATCAATGAGAGCATTGACATTTAAATTACAGGAGAATGTCACAGGCTGACCTTGTAAACCAATTTAGCAGGCAAACATGCTCAATTTTGGATAACACTTGGCTAGAAAATCAAGTATAAAGAGGAAGTCCTATTGTGTGAATTTAGAAGCAAATGCACTTATGTATTTTTTTTTTATATTTTTCCCATTTTGGAGGTATTTGTGTTTTTTAACATAGATCACTTGTCTAGTAAGAATAGAGAAGTACATTGTTGCGATTCCTGCATTTTTATCTTTGCGTCCATATGAGATTATGCATTAAAATCCTTTCGAGTTAGAGAAAAACCCTTATGTTAACTTGGAAAAAGCATGTTTACTTGTGTCATTAGGGTATTAGCTTATTATACTCTTTCGGGGGCACGTTCAATAACCTAGATGAGCATTGTGGAATAGGCTAAAAATTAGAGTCTGATGGTTTAGAAACTCTTCCTACACATTCAAAACTATGTAATGAGGCATATATTAATAAAATCTAATTGTCCTTCTCTTTTTTTTTTTTAAAAAAAAAAGTCCCTTTTTGATATACATGTGAAGCTAATTATATAATGTGTTCTTTGAGACTCAATATAGGTGAATGCTTTGACCACACGCTTATATTTGCTTATGAATATGTTGCATATAGGATTTTGGTTGTATGGGTGACAAATCCACAATGTCCTGTTTATATATCCAAGTATAACTCAAATTTATTTGAAGGCTGGCATGTTAGCTAAGAGTTGGCGACATGCGCCACACAAATTCAACTAAAGAGCTACTAGCCCATGACACTCAACCAAGTTCATGCGTAGGAAGTGCCTTCATGTCAATAGCAAGGTGTTCGTTAGAATTTCCTCTTCTATTTATTTTAGATGGAACTCCTCCTTTGCATGCATCCCTTCTGATTTTCATGTCATCAACAGCAGCCTTGCTTATAGTAATACCTACAAAAGCATTATCAAAATTACCAGTAGCAGGTTTTTTAGGTTTCACCTTTTTTTCCATAAAATTTGTCCTGTTTCCCTAATTTAATTTTGGAAAAAAAATATCAGATTAAAATGAACATGACACAAGGTAGCCACCTAATGAGGCAGGTATATTTCTATATTGAACTATTTCCCTTTAAATATTTGATTATCTCCAAATATTGCCTCCTGAGTGCCTGCTCTTTGAATCCTGAAGTGCTCTGCTTCATGTCATTCTTGAAAGAAGAAACTGCTACTATTTGATGAGGACTCTTTGCACCCAGTGTGCTGGTTCAAGGTCTCTTTATTCGAATTGCTAATTATTGATCTCCCTTTGACCAGGGAATGTTTATCTCCACTTCTATCCTTTATGTTCTGCCTTTTTTTTTTCTTTTTTGCAGGAACTCTGGTATCTTCAGTTTCTTCAAATTACTTAATGCACTCGAGATCAATGGCATTACTAGATTTTTCTGTATGTTAAAATATATTGCTCCTTCTTTTAAATTATTTTTTATGCTATTTATCATGTACCAAAAATTCATATATGCAGAGCTGATTAATTATTTATAAAAAAAAATTCTTTTATTAAAGATTACAAATAAAAGTGCCATCAATGAATTGCCAAACAGAGTTGGTGGAAATCCTTTTTATGGCCATGACGTATACTTCTGAGAATAAACAGCCTAGCAAATTTTCATTTCTTAAAAAGAACAGATTTCTTGAACGTAACTCCAAAACAATAGTAGGTAGTATATAAAAGAAATGCAGTCATGTCATGGTACTCCATAGAAACACACTGAGACCTTGAAGCATCCTCTTGCGGTTGGATGTCACTCCGCATAATTAATCTGCATGCATTTCATATGTTTTTACTTCTGAAAACTATGACAACGATTGTTAACCATAAACAACATATATAATAGTTACCTCTACTTGCGGTCCCCCTTAACGAAATTGAAAGAAGAAATTACAAATATAAATTATTTCTTGTCCCAAATCATATATAAATTCATAAAATATCATATTATTAAAAAGAGTTGTGAGATACAATTTAATTTAAAATTCATCGACATTATATGGAAGAAATACGATCAAATATATTAATTCTTTTCTCTTGATTTCACAATTAGGCTTATTAAATGGTAGAGATAAGACTTTATTTGTTAGATATTATTAAAGACGGGACCTAGCACTCACTTGACAATAGATGCATTAGGCTTTCCTTCTAATAATTCCCAATGAACCTATTAGGCCTATACAATTTAACCCACATCTTATTAATTAGAATAATACACCCATTAATTAAACAAGACCTTAGGGTCATGTTATAGCTTTTATTTGATCATGTTATCTTAGCTCAAAACCGCAATTAATATTAGTCTATATTAGATTAAAAATAAAATCTAACACTTTCCCTCTTGGACGACATTAATTGTACTTAACACCACATGCCAAGATTTTATATATATATATATATAGTTAGTTAGGAAGTTTTGACTATGATGTAGAAGCATATGTGTTGACATAATTCGACATCAAAGAAGCATAAAATTACAAAATATAGATATTTAACGTGGTTTAGCTTTTAGTCTACTTCGCTGACAAAGACAAAAAAAATTTCATTAAAGAAACAAAAGAGACTGGAAATAGTATAATAATTCTCAAGTCCACATCCCAAATATACCAAAAAAAATATCTTATAGTATATGCTATTCACTTTCAATAATCATCAAAGGAATAAGAGCTAATTATGAGATCTTAAGTAACCCCCTTTGGGGTTACAAATGCTCTCTCATGCCCCCTAAATAAACTTTACATAACACAAGTATTCATAAATCAAAATCATTTATCAAAGGATAAGTCTAACTTGATCCCAATATTAAATAATAGGATATATCTAACTTGGTTAGAGTTATTATTTAATCAAAATTCAAACTTAAATAAGATAAAGACATAAATAAATAATTATCATATTTTACTAAAAATAGAATTTGGGTCAAAATCTTAACAATCTTCAATTTGACACAAATTCTATTATTCGAAAAGTCTTCAAACTCTAAATTAAATGGTTCTAGATCAAGTTCAAGTAGTTCCACCAAATTTGATTCATCTTGTAATACCTCAAAAAAAAAATGTTACTGAGGGACAGAAATGAAAAGTCTTAAATTTTGTTGGGGCCATAATATAATTTCTTAGTTTTCAGGAGGGCCTATTTGAAGTCAGTGAAAAGTTTTGGGGTTAAATTGTAATTTGTCCCATTTCCATTTCAGTATATATTTTTCCCAGGCCAGCTTTTCTTCTTCACGAGCTCTCCAACTTTTTCCTGAAGCTTCCCCAAGCAACTTCGTCTCGTTCTCTCACTGTTTGACCGCAAACTATCGTCCCAACGCTGTCTGATCATCCTCCGGCTGCTGCTATCCTCTTTTCCACCTCACTGGCATTTCTCCATCAACGAACTAGTTCAGCAGTTCTCCCTTCGATTGAAACCATCCTTGCTTTGGCCAGCCTTCTTCCTCTTTAGCTCGTCACCGATCGGTAGTGTTTTAGCAGGACATCTTCTCTTCCTCTTACTCCGGCTCAACGTGTAGTAGCTCGTTGGCATATTCATCTTCATCTCTAGTTTTGGGCTGGTTTGGCCAGCACTATGAGCTGGGTTACTGGCAAAGCTTCTGTTGGCAGCGAGCTAGCCACCGGTACTTCAGAAACTAGTGAATAATCCTAAAACAAAAGATTTATTTTATAGCAACCTTACAATTTGTAAAACCTGAAATATAAGAAGGACTAAATTGAAAAGATTTGGTGTAAGTGAGCCTTTGTGAAAGTCGGTGAGAACTTCCGGAGCCAAAACAAAAATTTTAAAAATTATTATTATATATATATAGGGCCAGCTGGTTGTAGGCAACTGACCCCCTTCTTCCCCGACCTCCTTCTTCTCTCTTTTTCTCTCTAGCTCTTTCCTGAACTTTTTGGAGCTTTATATGTCACCGGTGTACTTCCAGCCATTTTTGGAGCCCCGGCACACTGTCCTCAACTGAAGGGAGCCTAGCCAAATTCTATTGTTTCTCTTCCTCTTTGGCCGCGTGCTTCTGGAATTTCTGCTGCTGTTGGTGAGCTATAACTGTTCGGCCCTAGAAATTTTGACTGTTGTCCAAGTCTTTCTTCACCGGTGACTACCTTCTTTCTCCTCTTTGACGTTTTCCCTGGCTAGATAAGCCCGCAGTAGCTTCGTTCTTCTTATTTTCCCCTATCTCCAGCTAGTCCAGCCAGCCATAGCTTTTGGGCCGTCAGCGGCGTTTCAGCCGACAGTGAGCTGAGGGGTGAAGTTTTAGGACACAGTGAGTAATCCTAGATCATTAGATTTATTCCGTAGTAATCGTGCACTTTGATATCAAGTTATTGTGTAAAAACCCAAAAATACATAGTTGATGAAATTGGAAACTTTTGTTATTGTTATGATTCAGATATGTTCTGGATAAAGTATAGAGTTCGTAAATGTCTGAAATCTAGGATTTCAGCAAATTCCCGAGTAGTCGGATTGATGCCATCAAAGGTGAGTGAACATTCCCCTTTTTACTTAAGGATCCCATGTAAAATTATAATATAACTTTATTATATGGAATATTATATATTCTTTTTTTAAAATAATGAGATTTTCATGAATATTAATGTGAATTCAAAAGTATATTATATATTGTATGTGTACTAGAAATGGTTTGTCATGTTAAAATTCTGTGTTTCCATCTTGATACTATTGAAATTGATGTTGTTACTTTTCTATTTGATGAACGAACATGAAAATACATTAGCAGATTTGTGTATATTTGATAAATGTTGCTTACCCATATAAAAATTTTTATTCTATGTGATGTGATTTGAATATGATTAAGATATTGGATCCATTGAAAAATTGGATGGCAACCCTCAGGTGCACTTAGGAACATGTGAATTTCCTCAAGCAGGAGTGGATAAGGGTGGAAGTGTACAGAGATGTATAGAATGTTCATGAGTATCCGGCAAATGTGTCAAATCGCTTATGGCATTGATTACTGTTAGCCTTAGAGTGAAGATTACAAATTATTTGATTTAGACACTCTAAGCTTTACGTTAATTTTAATGTTGAAAAACAAATTTTTATATTTGATATCTATTTTATTATTTGCTATAATCTGCTACTAATTTTTTTTTATTTCAGGTTATATGAAGATAAACAAGACTTAGATGCAAATGAAAGAAGATTATTTTTTTATTTCTAGGATTATCTTGTAAATAA
>JANHAO010013859.1:0-15624 GCA_026873985.1 Saraca asoca | reverse complement strand
CTTCCCTAAAGGTTAGTGGAGCTTCCTTATAAGCTTATGAAGCTTTTATTGTCCAAAACCAACATGATCCGGGGTGGATTTGCTCAATCCGATTGTTTTTGAATTTTTTTTTACATTTTTGGCCACCGAGCATTTCTAGCACAAATGTGTTCATTGGGTGAGATAGAGGGCTGAAGTTACAGATCAACATGCTGGTTTGGCAGAGTAGCGGGCTTAGGATACAGAGCAGTGGGTCAAGGTAGCAAAGCAGCGTGCCGAAGCTGTTGCAAAGGAGTTGGAGGTAGCCAAGAGGGAAGTCATTCTTGCAAAGGAAGAGGCTACCAGAATTAGGGTTGAGACTGCCTTATTGTCAACAGACGCAATTAGAGAGGTCAAGTCTAAGACTTGCACCACTTTCTTCTACATGTTGTGGAAGTAGCATCTAGAACTTGATTTTTCCTTTTTCAATCCCCAGGCTCTTGAGGTTGTTGAATGCTTAAGGAGGAGGGCCGCCAAGGCCAGCTCTTTCAGCAATAGTGCAACTTCTGATGCTGAAGCTCTTCCCGCTGGAGGTGCTATTCTGAGGGGGGATGACTTACGAGTCGTTGAGATAGCTAATGTCCCTGCAGTGGATATTCTCAACACTTCACCCCATGATCCTCACCCTCAAGAAGACTTGGCCCCTGAAGCACCAATTCCATAGGCTTCGAGTTTTAAATTTTTGTGTTCTTTTCCCCTCCCCTTTTAGAGCTTGTAAAGAACCCTTAAATATTTGTACGGATTGACTTTGTTAATGCATTCTCATTTGTTTTCTTTTTGGTTTATATGTTTACACATACAAGACTAGATAAATTTGTATGAGCACATCATTTCTTGCATGGAATTCTGTAAAGACTTTTACTTTATAAGGATTCAAAGAATTACACAAACATATGTATTTGACTAGCTTTTACAAATATCGAGACTTTTATTGGTAGTATCAACGGAGGTGCTTGGTGTTCTAGGATTGAGGGAACTCTATCCTTTCCATGTCCGCTAAATGATAAGCTCCACTGCCAACAATTCTTTTGATAAGGTATGGACCCTCCCAGTTTGGTCTTAAGGCCCCTTTACTAGGTTTGCATGCTCCCAGGAGGACAAGGCGCAAAATAAGGTCACTGAGCTTAAAGTCTTGAGCTTGCACTTTACGATTGTAGTATTTTGTGACTCATTGTTGGTAAGTTACGACTTTGAGGTGAGCCTGTTCCCTTGCTTCTTCCATAAGGTCCAGGTTCACTACAAGCAATCGATCATTATCCTTAAGGTTGAAGGTAATTCTTCATTGGGTTGTGACATCAAGTTCTGCAGGGATCATTGTTTGCATCTGTATACCATCAAGAAGGGAGTTTTTCCTGTGGAGCTATAGGGTGTGGTCCTGTAAGCCCAAAGAACCTTTTGCAATTCATCCACCCATGCTCCCTTTTTGGCCTCTAATTTTATCTTCAAGATCCGCTTAATGATTTTGTGAACGGCTTCTACTTGCCCGTTGGCTTGTGGATGGTTTATGGCCGATAAGTTTTTAGTGATTCTGAGGTCATCACAGAACTTGACAAATTGTTTGCTAGTAAACTAGGTCCTCGTTATCAGTCATGATCTGTTGAGGGACTTCAAACCTACAAATAATGTTGTTCCATACGAACCTTTCAACTTTAGTGAATGAAATCTTTGCAAACTCCTTCGTTTTTGCCCACTTGGTGAAATAGTCTACAGCTATTATCACATGTTTACAATTCCCTCGAGCTGTAGGAAGTGGTCTGATCAAGTCCATTCCCCAAATGGCAAAAGGCCATGGACTGACCATCTATTGTAGGTAGGCTAGTGGAGCTCATGGTACCTTTGCAAACCTCTAGCATTTGTCACATTTCTTAACGAGGTCAATGGCATCTTGTTTCATCAGAGGCCAATAGAAACCTTGTCGAAGAGCCTTTTGGGCTAAAGATAGCCCCCCAGTGTGATTTCCACAATGGCCTACATGGATTTCCTCAAGGATAGTGCTGCATTCTTCACTATCTATGCATCTCAAAAGCGAAGTCATGAACCCCCTTGTATATAATACATCGTCATTGATACAATATCTGGCTACCCTAATTCGCAGTCACTATGCTTCAAGTTTGTCCTTCGAAAGTCAATCGTTATATAGATAATCTATGATCAGGTGCATCCAGGAATCTGGTGCTTTGGCGATCGTCATTATGACATCTTCTTGCTCGATGCTCGAGGACACTAGAAATTCCACCTAGAGCGCCCCTAAAAAGTCACCTTCTTTAGCCGTAGCCAGGTGAGCCAAGGCATCAGCGTGCACATTTTGGGCTCGTGGCATTTAGGTGACTTCATATTGTTGGAAGGAATTCAGCAACTCTTAGACTTTCTGGAGGTAACTGGTCATCTTTGACCTCCGAGCTTGGTATTTGCCTTTGACGTGGCAGACAACGAGTTGTGAGTCGCTAAAGATCTTTACCTTCTTGGCTCGTACCTCCTTCGCCAACCTTACCCTAGCCAATAGTGCTTTGTATTTGACTTCATTGTTAGTGGCTTGAAAATCAAACCTTAAGGCATAAAGGATCTTGTGTCCTTTCAGACTGATGAGGAGCATGCCAGCTCCAGCCGTTTGATCGTTGGATAACTCGTCAACATACAACTCCCACCATGAGGCTTCTAAAGTTCCCACGGCCTCTTGCATGGGCCCTGTGAGTTCTACAATAAAGTCAGCTAGTGCTTGCCCTTTTATTGCTAGTCTGGGCCTATACTTGATGTCAAATTGGGTGAGCTCAATTGCCCATTTTAGTAACCAACCAGAGGCATCTGTTTTCTGTAGAACCTACTTTAGCGGGAATTGCATGAGCACCCTTATGCAATGGGCCTGAAAATAAGGTCACAACTTCCTAGATGCAATGACCAGGAAGAAGGTGAGTTTCTCCATAAGTGTGTACCTTGTCTTAGCATCCAACAGTCTCTTACTCACATAATAGACAGAGAACTGAGCCTCTCCCTCTTCTTGCATTAGGGCTGTGCTCAAGGCGTGCTGGGATAAGCCCAAGTATACGGTCAACTTCTCACCCTCTTTTAGTTTGGTCAGGAATGGAGCTTTTCTGAGATACTGTTTAAGCTCTTGGAAGGCGGCCTCACATTCTTATGTCCATTTGAATCTTCTTGCTTTATTTAGGATATCGAAAAAGGGGATGCACCTGTCGATTGGCTTCAAGATGAATCTACTAAGCGCCGCGACTTGGCCATTCAAACTTTGCATGTCCTTGGGCCTCGAGGGGGATCACATGTGGAGGAAAGCTTTAATCTTTACTAGGTTTGCTTTGATCCCCCTGTTATTCACCAAGAAGCCGAGAAATTTTCTTGATGCAACTCCGAATGCATACTTGAGCAGGTTCAACTTCATTTGGTACCGCTTCAAAATCTGGAACATCTCATCCAGGTCACAGATATGATTGGCGAGTTGTTTGGACTTGACCAACATAGCATCTACATACACCTCCATTGTCTTATCAATTTTTTCTCAGAACATCATATTTATTAATCGATAATACGTTGCTCCTGCATATTTAAGCCAAAGGGTATCACTTTGTAGCAATACAATCTATGATTGATAATCAATGAGGTGTGCTCTTCATCCTGCATGGCCATTGGGATTTGATTATAGCCTGAGTAGGCATCCATGAAACTGAGGAGTTCATGCTCTGCTGTTGTGTCCATGAGCTTGTCGATCCTTAGCAGCAGGAAGCTATCTTTTGGGCATGCCTTGTTAAGATCATGCAGGTCCTCCATTTTTCATTTTTCTTCTTAATGAGGACAGGATTGGCCACTCAAGTGGGGTAATGTGCCTCTCAGATGAATTTATTAGCTAGAAGCTTATCCACCTCCTCTTTTAATATAACATATCATTTGGTAATCATCGACCTTTTTTTCTGGCAAATCAGTTTGTACTAGGGGTCGATGTTGAACCTATGCGACATAACCTTGGAGTTAATGCCCACCATGTCTTCATGGTTCTAGGTGAAGATGTCTAGGTTTGCTTTGAGAAACTCAGCTAATTGCATCTTCATATTGGGTGGCTAGTTCTTTCCTAAATTCAGGCACCTTTCTGTATCCACTTTACTAACTGGCACGTCTTCAAGTTCTTCAATGGGACCAGTAGCTTGTTTACTGTCCACTTCACAAGGGTCGAGGTCGTGACTGACCCCCTTGGTGCTTATCACTCAAGGTTCTCCTCAGGATACAACATGCACCTTCTTTCCTTGGACCCTGAGCCTCACTGCCTCTTTGTAACAATGCTGGGCCACTTACTATTCTCCTCGCACACATCCAACTCTGTTTGGGGTAGGGAATTTAACAGTTAGCATCTTGGTCTATGTGATCTTGTCAAGGTCATTCATGGCGGGTCACCCCAGCACCATATTATAGGCTGAGGGGTAGTTTATAATTAAGAAATCTACCATAATAGTTACCTAATGATCTAGATCCCCTAGAGTGAGCTGGAGCTTGATTTGTCCCACTGGGAGTGTTCCATCCCCTGTGAAACCATTGAGTGACTTGGAAGAAGGATTTAGCTGGCTCGTATTTACGCTCATTTGGTTGAAACACCCTTTGAACATCACATTGACAAAACTCTTGATGTTGACCATTATTCGTCTTACCTTAGCATTGCTGATTTTGGCCCAAATGACTATCACATCATTGTGACGATAATGGATCCCTTGCACATCTTCATCTGTAAACATGATGCTATCAGAGGCTATTTTAGCTTTCTTGGTGAGCCTCTCATATTTTATGTGACTTGCAAGTAGAATGCGATCAACCTCTTGTATATAGTGGTCGTACAACCTATTCAACATGCTTGCGATGTGCAAACCACCGTGGATGGTGAAAATGGTCCTTACGAAGGGTGTTGCTTCAGGCTCAGGGGCCAGCTACTGCTGACATTGTGCTAATGGCTGAGAATATGAGGGCTACTGTCCCGAGGTTCTCACCACATAGTTTCTCAAATAGCCCTTCTTAATGAGGTCCTCAATGGCGTCCTTAAGCACCCAACAATATGAGGTGTTACGCCCGAACTCGCTATGGTAGGTGCAGAACTTATCACAGTTCCTTCGATCAAGGGGGATTCTTAGAGGCCTGGGTCGATCGAAATCTTTGTTATTTCTTTCGATCATGTAGATCCTATCAGGAGTGTCTGATAGGATAGTGTAGCTATCATAACAGCCACGATACAGGGGTTACTCACTCTTAGACCTTTTTGCAGCTTGCTCCCTGGAGCTATGCTTTTGTCCTTCCTTGATCTTCCCACCATCAGTCTTCTTCTTACTTCGGTTGGAGGTATTCATCTCTTCCTTTTGATAAGACTTCTTTAGGCTGAAGGTTTCTTCCCATCGGATTTTCTTAGTGGCCCATTCATAGAACTCACCTAAACTCTTAACTGGAGATTTATATATATCCTTATTTAGTTTCCCATCTTTATAGAGGCCAGCAGAGATCGCTATGAGGATGCTTTAGTCTGAAGGGTTTTTTACATTTTTGACCTCTCATCGGAATTAGGTGATATAATCCATGAGTCACTTATCTTTTTGTTGAAAGACCATTGCTAGATGGTAGAACAGGGTGAGCTGTTTTCTTAACACCTTATATTGGTTGAGGAATTTCTCCTGGCATTCCTCCCAACTTCGGATGCTGCAAGCCAAGAGACTCCTAAACCATGTTCATGGCATTTCTCCAAGTGTGGCAAGAAAGACTTGACATTTCACAAGTGGGTTGGAAGTCTGCAAGTCCATCTGGACATTGAAAGCATCTAGGTGACTATATAGATCACTATCCCTATTGTATTGTGGGATATTTAGGACTTTGAACCTTCGAGGAAAGGATTCCATCTCAATTTCTTTGGAAAGGGGGGTCCTCTTTCCATGAGAGCCCTGGCTACTTTGAGCCACGGATCTCTTCTCCAGTTGCTTCATTCTCTGGAGCAGCTCTTTGGTCACTAGGTCCTGCATCTCAGACCGGTTACTGGTCGATTGTTGATTCTTGTCTTCTTGCTTATCGTGGGAATTGTGATATGAGGTTTTGTGCTTATCATTATGTTTGTGGCCTAACAAACATCAGTTCATCCTCCATTCATGGTTGGTCTTATTTGAGCCCTCACTTTGGTGTGAGCCTTCACCTTGTTGATCCTCTTTTTTATCTTTGTGAGCTAGGTGGACTTTTAACCTTAGCCATGAATTAGATGAGTGAATCAAATCAGCTCGCTGTCATTCAACTCTGATCTACTCCTCACACTGAAGCCCTGGCCACTGGTGCCCACCTCCAGGTGCAACAACTTCAGCTTGTCTTGGTACACCATGGGTTTGTGCTTGTGCCAATGTTTTGACCATATCGACCAACTCCTTCATGGTATTCTCAAGTGCTTCCTAGTGTCGGTCAAGCACTTCTTGGCGCTGGTACCAAATCTGGGCCTCATTCATTTCGAGGGTACAAGGCTGATGTGAAGTGAAAGATGCCACACTAATGGTGGCACCTACCGTGGGAGCAGTTGCATCTCATTGTTATTGTATCTAATCTTCGGGGTTGACCTGTGGTGATCTTTATACTTCTAGTGGCCTTTCCTTTTGCCATGATGGTTAGACCAAGTTATCTAGAGCAGGGAAAACACAGTGGGGGCTCTCCTTCTAGCACCAAAATATTGATATCAAAATTTGGTCAATAGGTTTGAGTCTAACTTTCCCCCAAACTACAAGTTTGAAACATTGATATGAAGAAATGTAAAGAGGTAAAGAAGAAAAGGAAAATAGCAAACACCAAAAGCTTTTTATCATGGTTTAGCTAAAGCCAAATTGGCCCCTACATCCATGGTATTCTTGTATTAACTTGGAACATTAATTTTCTCAGTTTTGCTTAATTGAATTACAATGCCAGGGCTCTATCACTATGAAAGTGCTTTCTCATCATTTTTGCAAAGTATCTGCATGCCAATTCTTTTATACCTACATTACAATGTCCTCCTCCTCCTATGTATAGAAGGAATGTGGGTTATAAGTGTAAATTATCATATAGCAAAATGATTATTCCCATCGTATTGGGCATTAAATGCTAGATGTCAGATAATAAATGCTGGGCAAATCAATGTCGGACAATCGGAAGGCTGATGTGTCAGTTTTGAAGGCTGACTTATCAGTTAGGGATATATGCCCTTGGTTGCTGACTGGATTCCCTTCCATATGCTTGGGTCACTAACTCAGCAACTCAGGGTCATGCTTAGTGACCTATCGACTATTTTGGTTGATCTCACTATGCTAGCCCAGCGGGTTCCCTTAAGGATGGTCATGGCAGTTCCCTTTTGCCAGTGAGCTGAAGTTCTTAACGAGTGCAGCCCTACCATGACGTCTTCGCTAAATGATCTTGGTTCCTCGATTTAGACCCTTTCCTTCTCAGATCTGTCTTCTGTTGGGCCTTGAGTAGCCCATTTTGTATTATCTGGGAAACACTCATAACACTCAGTAACTTAGCTTTGTATATAAGTAAAAAAAGAATAAAAGTCAATTTTTAAAACAATTTTGTTTTCTCTCCACTATCTTTTTACCATGCATCTTTAGCTTCTTTTCTTAACCTATTCTTTTTTTTTAATCTCCATCAAAAGTTTGAAGAAAAAAGTTATGTATGAGACTATTGAAAAAGATTGAAGAGAGTTTATCTTTCATTATTATTCAATAAAAGTATTAGAGAAAGGTAATTTTCTGCAACTCTTTACTTTTGCCTTTTTATTTTTCTTTTTGATGATGAACTAATTTTTTTAAAATTTTACTATATCTCTTTATTCTTGTTCACTTTATATTTATGACGTGTAGATAGCTTTTCTTTTGATCCATGAATTGCATATTTATTAAGATGAACTAGAACAAGGGAATTAGTTTCATTAAAAATAAACCCTATTTTACAAATTAGAGACTTCAAAGACACATTAGAATAGAGGAATCCATAAATTTTCATTATTTAGGACCTAAAATCAAGTGTTCTCATAATGTGGGTTAAGTTCTACTTGTTTATTAGGAATTGTAGCTTGTTACCCTAGACTAAGCTGGGCATTGAAATTTATTGCAATTGTATATATTGTCATCAACAAGATTTTCCTTTTGTTGGTTAAAATTATTGGCAAAGATGTATAACTGATGTTGCCAATTACATTTATAATTGCTTATATTGTTATTATTAGAATTGATAGATTTGGAAAGTGTCGAAATAAGGGATGAAACTAACCTTCACTTGTTAAGGCCAGTAACCTATCTAAATGTTTTGGATTGCATTTATCTTGCTTTTTATCCTTGCACACTTGACTTATACCCTCCCCTTCACTTAAGTAATGCTATTTACTAAATTATTTCTATACTTTTTACCTAATTGTATTTAAGTTGAAGTGACTTTAGTTTAACTCTTCATGTAAAACTTTACCTAATTATATCAGGACATTTTGCGAAAAAAGTTTGTTAGTTTTTAATAATGAAATAAAAACTAATTGTTATATGTTCTACAATTAATTTTATAGTCTTTTGTTTTATCACTATGTTTTTTCTAATGAGCTTAACATAGTGTAGGTTTACATGAGAAGTTAGAAACTATTGACACATTTTTTAAAAGAGACAAAGAATATGTTAGTGCTTCCACAATTGATTCATCACATGTTGATGCTTCCACTTCAAAACAACATAATTCATAATTGCAACGAAGTAATAATGGGGAAATGGATGTTTTCATTTGGAGCATGATCCTAGATTATGGCCTACGATTTAAGTTTTCCTATAAATCAAAGAGATGAAATCTGTCATGCTTATCCTAAGGTAGGCCCATATCAACCTAATCTTATTGATTATAAATTTTCTAGTTATGGCAATTAATGTCGTAGCTTCCAATCTTCTTGGTTTTAATTGTTTCTCTCTTAGTTAGAATATTCTCTTACTAAAGATGCCATTCATTATTTATCTTGCTACCTCTTTGGTAAGCCATATTCAAATCATCCAGGTTCTAATGCATTCACGGAAAATGGTTTAAAAAATTGGAAGAAAGTAAATAATAGAGAAAATTGTCCACTTTTGAATCATGTTAGAAAAGATCCCAATTTCCCACATCATAAGGTTATGAAATCTTATGATGATTTGATGAAACAATCACAACATATTAATAAAATTATCAAAAGGAAGTCTTCAGAAGAGATTGAGAACAATTGCCTTAGACTTAGAGCTTCGATAGATTGTGTTAATGGTTAACATTTCAAGCTTGTGCTTTAAGAGGCCATGATGAGAGTCAAAGCTCAAATATTCATGGAAATTTCATTGAAATATTGATGTTTATTGGTTCTTACAATGAGAAAGTTCAAAAGGTTATTTTCGAAAATGCTCCACAAGTTGCTAGGCATATCTCCAGTGATATTTAGAAAGAAATCCTTCATACTTTTGCAAGTAAGGTAAGAAAGTCAATAAGAAAAGAGATAAGAAATGCTAAATTTTGTATCATCATTGATGAAGCTCGAAATGAATCAAAAAAAGAGCAAATGGCTATTGTCTTGAGATTTGTTGATAAGGATGGTTGCATTCAAGAGTGCTTCTTTGATCTTGTACATGTCATTGACACTAGTGCAATGACTTTGAAAATAGAGATAGTATCTATTGTTTCTCGTCACAACCTCCAAATTAAAAGCATTAAAGCCAAGGTTATGATGGTGCTAGTAATATGAGAGGTGAATGGAATATTACAAGCCTTATTTCTTAATGAATGTCCATATGCATATTATGTCCATTGCTTTGCTCATTGATTACAATTAGCATTGGTTGCAACCTCAAAAGAAGTAGTCCATATGCATGAATTTTTTTCATAGTCAACTAATATTGTAAATATTGTTGGTGCTTCTTACAAAAGACATGACTAATTACAAGCAGCCTAAGCAATTGAAATTACAAATATGATTACTATTGATGAACTTGAAATAGGTAGAGGGGCAAATCAAGTTGGAATATTGAAAAGACTAGAAATACTCGATGGGACTCTTATTACCATTCTATTAGCAAGTTGATGAAAATGTATGGAGCAACTTCTATTGTCATCAATAATATCATCGATGAAGGAGCCACTTATTCATAAAGAAATGAAGCTTTTACTGTAAGTAAAATATTAGCATCATTTAATTTTGTTTTTATCTTGCATTTAATGTGTGAGATTATGGGACTTACAAATGATCTTTGCTAAGTATTGCAACAACAATCTCAAGATATTATAAATGCAATCCATCTTGTTTCTTCAACAAAATCTCTTTTTCAAGTATTATGAGAAGATGGATGGTTCAGTGTTCATGTGAAAGTGAAATTTTTTTTGTGAAAAATATCAAATTCAGGTCCCTGATATGGATGGACAATATATCTTAGGTAGAGGTAGCTTTTGCCAATTGAATGTAACTGTGGAGCATCATTATCGAGTGGATATATTTTTAGTTGCTATAGACTCCCAATTACAAGTGTTAAATAGTAGATTTAATGAGCAAACTATGGAACTTCTAACTTTAAGCTCTGCATTGAATCCCAATAAAAATTACAAGTCATTCAAAATTGAAGACATTTGCAAGTTAGTTAAGAACTTCTATCCACAAGATTTTTTTGAACAAGAGAGAATTCATATGAGATTTCAGTTGCAACATTATGAGATTAATATACATGAGAATCAAGATTTCAAGGTATTGAGACACTTTCTAAGTTATGTAAAGATTGATGGAAACAAGAAAGTCAAAGATTTATCACTTGATTGATAGATTGATTCATCTTATCTTAACTCTTCCAGTATTTATAGCAACTATAGAAAGGGCCTTTTCAACAATGAAAATAGTCAAGACCTGACTTCGAAATAAAATGGGCGATAAGTTTCTTGTAGATAATTTAGTTATTTACATTGAAAAAGATATTGCTAGCACTTTTAGCATAGATTTGATAATTGATGAATTTGAAAGGATAAAAAAGCATTGAGTATAACTTTCTGGAAAGATAATTGTACATTTTTGTTATGTATAGAATTATTGAATCTTTTGAATATTGTTTAAATTCTACACATATTTATGCTATGATGTCAAGTACTATTCATTTTTTTGCCCTCCAGCAATAATTATCTAACTTCACCCCTGAGTCTATGTAATTAGTATATAGAGAGGAGAAGGAACATAATCCCATATTAACTATTAGTATTGAATCCTATATTAGTTAATAGTATTGGACCCTCTCATTAAGAGTCCAACAAGTTTGAATCTGCACTTAACTACTATCCACATCAGTTCAATAAGGCATCTAAAATGTCCACAAAAAATTGATCACAAAATAAAAATTGATAGTAAAATGAAATAATCTCTAGGATCATAATTCGGCCTTATTTTATAAAACATAAACAAACCCAATTAATGTTAGTGCTCAATTAGGAAAATTCTAAAAAAATATGCTAGAATCTTCCATAGTCACATGTTATGTTTAGAAATATTTAAGAATTCAAAATGGCATTATTTTTGTAAGGCTTAAGGTTTTGATATTGGAAAAGTAAAAATTGATGTATTGAATCTTATATCAAAGTGTGTTATAAACTTCTCATGCATTAGTCGAAGTAACAAAAGTGTATCCTAAACATTTGGTTCAACAAAAGATCACTTTTTCCTTGAATTGAATTGTTCATATGTCTTTATACTTTTTGTCCTTCATGTAAAATGGAAATCATTTGACCCAGTGTCAATATTTGTTTTTTTCTAGCTATTCATGAAAAGTTGTTGTTTGTCTAACAATGAACAAGCAAGCAACCCTACCATTTTGTTCAAATGGAAGCATATGGCTAGATTTTGATAAAAATCAATGGAAAAAGGCTTGTACTCATGAAACACAAATTCAAATAGCCTTGTTCAAATATTGAAGTGACATAACGACTATCTAGAACCAAACATTTATAAAAAGACTTCTCTATCACACTTGAAAAGTTATAAACTTAGAAGTATACTACACCAAAACTTGCAAATCCTTTGAAAGTTTCTTGAAAACCCTTAAGTTTTGATACTCAATTTGTCAACATTTTTGATTACATGAGTTAAAGAGAAAACTTCTATAGAGAGTTGATTGTTTGATCATTATGATTTGAAATCTTGCTAGAGATTAAGAGAATCTTAAATAGTTACTATGTGACAAATGGATGAATTTGTTGGTGATTAAGAATCTATCTAGGGATTGAAAGGAAGGAGTGAGTATTTTCCAAAGAATCTTGTATAATTAATGGTTAATAAACTATGGACTTATTATGGCTTCCATCTTGTGAGAAGATCGAGTAGTTTGATTAGATTATAAGGATTGAATGGTTATAAGTCATCAAGTAACTAGTGGATTTCTTTAAATGTTCTAAGGAATGAAAATTTGAGACCAGAGAAATATGATTCAAAGGAAGTTTCCTTTGGATAATCGAATCTTTACATATTGATTGTCTTTTCCCTTTGTCATCTCCTTATTTACTTTTAGCTTTTTAGTTATCGGTTGTTATTTTCTTAATTTTACAAAAAACTCAACATTTGGAATAGTTTTTGAAAATGTAGTTAAAAATTTTTCTAAAATTTTAAATGTCATTCACCCACTCTTGACATGTAATTTCTTTCACATACAATAAATAATAAAACATAGCATAATCAACCACAATAAAAGACAAGCATTTTAGTGCCATAAACAAAACATAAGAGGCTAAGAACATAAAGAGAGTCATAATTTACTAAGATGAAGTCTATATGTGAGACAACAAGTATGTAAAGGAAAATCTTACACATGACATTATGTACATAGCATGTATGATACATGCATACACACCTTAGGTTTAAGAGTTAGTCTCTGAGTCTTCTTCATAAGGTAAGACTTCAACCTTAGTTGAGTGCAATGGATTAATATTTGTCTAGCCGTTATATTGTTGCACAACTAACATTGATGCTGTAGTTGAAAACTCAGGAGAGGTCAACAAATTGCAAACATGCCCTAATTTTGGGCACTTGCACTTCACATTACTCAAAGCCATCGTCACTTGGCCTTCTGCCATTCTACCCACTAAAAGCAAATTGCATTTGCTATACTCTCTTATGCCCCCTATTATCTCTTTGGTGTTCTTCACCCTTCTATCTTCATATTAGATTGACATGTTCTTTCTTATCTTCTATTTAACTTCACCAATAACATTATTCCTTGCTACTAATTTCGTGTTTGATGCCATGTTTTTGTTTATGTTGACATTCACAATCTCCCCTACGTTTTCTAAGCTTACTAGGAAATGCACCACTGTTAGACTAATACCAGGATGCTCTGCCATTCTCAGCCCATAAGCTAGGGCCTCAGTATCATCATGACCTCCAAAGAATAGCACCGTCAACGTAGAAGAAACATTGCTTGTAGAAACATGAGTGCTTCCTCTGAGACCACGGTCTACCAAAATCCCTATCGAGGACAGTGTGTTTTCAAGAACTCGCTTGTTTATCCACTTGAACTCATTTCTTGTGCTTTCAAAAGTGCCGTCAATTCTCTGGTCCTTATGAATGTCTAACATGGGTGAGATTGTCATCATAGGATGGATTGACACTTGGCTTAATTGCTCAAAATCCTCAAAAGTAATTACTATTTGATTGGCATTTGAATTTTGCACCTTATTCCAAAATGGCAAACTGTTGTTTCTAACCTTGTGGACCATCAATATAGCAAATGACCTCTCTGAAAGTTCCATGTGTTACAGTGCATATAGACAAAACCCTTCCCTCTTTCTAGTGCCATGTGAAGCCTCAATAAGATTATGCATTGAGGGGGTGTTTCTTGCATTATGGAAATAGACCAAAAGCTGAAGCTGAGTGTTGGAATCTTTCCTTTCAACGGTTCTGTGTTTATGATTGGCATTAGTCATTCTTTTGGCTAGTTTATACATTGCCATGACTAAAAGCATTGTGATAAAGGTTATGAATATAGCCATCAGCACCATGCACTACAACATTTTTAACTTCTAGTAACGGCTAAAAACTATTGCCTAAAGTGTGAAAATTCTTGCCTATAAGAATAGGCAATGATTTTTGGCTGTGCTTTTATCGAGCATTACCTATTTTTTTAGGCAATGATTTTTTTGGAGTTTCTAGCAAGAACTGAAAAAATTGTTGCCTATTGTTTAGTTAAAGGCAACATTTTTCTTTTTTATTTGGCAACGCTTTCACACTATTGCGGGAATAAGCAATGGTTAACATGT
Source organism: Saraca asoca (assembly GCA_026873985.1). Classification (NCBI taxonomy): domain Eukaryota; kingdom Viridiplantae; phylum Streptophyta; class Magnoliopsida; order Fabales; family Fabaceae; genus Saraca; species Saraca asoca. The sequence goes on along the minus strand of JANHAO010013859.1, from coordinate 1,350 downwards.
GTTGCCAATTACATGGAAGGCAACATGTAAAAACCCTTGCCTATTGATAGGCGACACTTATCAACCATTGTCAGATCTAATAGGCAATAATTTCTTTATAGATAGGCAACGATTTTTTCATCAATAAATAACACCTTGCTATATAATAGGTAATGATTTTTTTATAGATAGGTAGCACTTATCAACTGTTGTCATATATAATATGCAATAGTTTTTCCATAAATAAATAACACATTGATATAGAATAGGCGATGGTTTGATTCACTATGTGAATCAATTCACGATTCATGAAGAATTGTTTTGAAATTTTTTTTTACTAAAGGTTTAGAAATTTTTGTGAATTGATTACCTAATCAATTCACAAACTGTTCACATTAATCAATTCACAAACTGTTCACATCATAGTCTGAATTGCTTCACACATTGATTTAGTGATGAAATTCTTGATGATATTCATATACAAGCCTTCTGAATTGATTCTGGAATTGATTCATAGTATGAAGTTAGTTATTGTAACATTCATAGTCAATACATCACATCCATTCCATAAAAACAAATTCCAATTACTCCAATAGTCAATACATCAATTAATTTGTCTCAAACTTGAAGAAATAAATCGAAAACAATAAGATAATTGTAAAGAGTATTAACTCTAAGTTCAACCGCTTAATAAAAATTCAAATTGAAAATCCTATTCATTGAAGATTCTCATCATTAGCACCTACATTTAGCAAGTCATCATCACTTTGATTTGCTCCTTCACCACCAACATTGTGCTGCATGCATAGATTTAAATGAAATTAAAAAATTACAAATGTATAATAAGAAGCATCGACATAAACTCTTGAATTATTCTGGTTACATAGATCAATAATGGCTGATCCTAATAATACCTCTAAATGTGAACAAGGGAATTGAAACTAATAATACCTATTTATTAGTTGGAATATGTGTCAATGCAGATGAGGGTGTATTACCATTTTGTACACTATTGGCATCATCTAAAGGGACTTTCAATAATCCAGGGATGGCCCCTAAATTGACTTCATTAATGTTAGACTCTTGTAAAAATGCATTTACAAGCTCCTTCAGCTCTTAAACCTCACTTCTTAAGGAGGCTACCTCGTTATGGTGCTTTTGCTTTAAAGCCTCAATTTCTTCTTTTCATTTCAAATTAGTTGGTGTAATAGATCTCCCAAAGCAATGCACTTTCCCTGACTTTTCCTTCCTAAACACAACATGAAAGGCATTTGTACTAGTGTCACTAGAGTTTTGAGTTAACTCTTGAAGTTGTGACTATAAAAAGAAATAAGGAAGATAGCAAAGCAACTAAATTTATATTTTTAATTA
>JANHAO010013858.1:0-15630 GCA_026873985.1 Saraca asoca | reverse complement strand
TAATTAATTAAAATTATACAAATCACTAGACATTTAAATAACTTAACATAAATTGTTCATGCATAAAATTGCAAAAATAAAGGCAGTTTAATAAATATGAATAAAATTACAAATTATATACTAAAATTAGTTTAACCAAATTATGCATAATATATCCAAAATTATACATATAAAATAAATAATTAAAGCATATAATTTTCCTACGAAATTACAATATTCATAATAAAATAAAAATTTATGAATATTATAGCAAAAACAAAAATTTTATGAATTTTTTCCATAAAAATACCAAATTATGAAATTATTCATAAAAATAAAATTCATGAAAATTTTCCCAAAAATACCCAAAATAAAAATTCAGTCATATGAGAAAATATAATATGTTCTCTAAATAGTTAAATTTGAAGCTAACTAATACCTTCTTAAACAAGTACACAATAAAATCAATACTTCAAATTTAACAAAAAGAAATCGAAATTCAGTAGTTCAAGGCAACCATATCCTAATTGCCACAATTAAATCTTTTCCCAATTCTGATCTCATGATTTATTTAGAAACTTCAAAATATACTTGCGTATAAATTATCATAATTTTATTCTTTATATATCTGATAAACCAAAATCCAACTAAATTAAGATGAAACCATGAGATCGTAGAAAAAAAGAGAAACCTTGAATCAATACTTAAAATTTTTGAACATTAATGAGTATTTTTAAAGAATTTTTTTTTAAAAAAAAATTATTGCGTCAAGGCAGAGGTACAAGATATGCTCTGATACCATATATTAGCAAAACTTAAGTGCTAATGATCATAAACTATAATAGAAGTGGGATAGAATGAATTACCTCAAACCATTAACGTCGAAGATCAAAAAGTGAAACTGGTTCTACACTATGTCTAAAGTTATTTGAGAGCTTCTAATGTTTTGTTCTTTCTCCAGAATGATAGTAATTCTTTTTGTATGGAGTCTCAGACAACATTAGGAGCCCAAACCTTATGTTATATAATAATTCTCGGCCTATCACCGATATATCTGAATAATTTAGTTATTAGGAAATAATAAACTTATCTTAAAAATAATGAACTTTATTTTAAAGTAATTGCAAATCTCTTAATTTAAGGATATAATATTAGTCATATTTAGTGAAAATATATTTCACATTATTTTGGAGATATTTCTCACGTTACTAACATTGGAAAACAATAATTAAAGTCAAACATGTAAATGGAAACATTATGCATTCAGAATCTTATATATTGATTGCATACTTGTTATTGATATCATGAGACTTGCATTAAAAGATATATATGATAAATTACATATAATAACCATAAAAACAAAAAGGGTAGGAATATTTCCACACCTAATTTACTAATGCCATATTTTATTTAATTAAAAAATCTCATGTAAATTAAATTACTATTTAATTAAATAAGATAAAAATCAATACAATAATTAATAATTTTTATTTTATTTTTCTATAGTTTTAACGTGATTAACTTAATTTATTACTAAAATTAAATATAACGTATAAATTTTTTTATACTTTGTTACAATCATATTTTATTTATGGACAGTATATAATTAATTATATTTTATAATTATATTATTTTAGGTTTTTAAGATCTTGCTTCAACAAACAAATTTTTACGAATGAAGTATAGAGAATACAAAAGGAAATGACATAGCTTCACTGTAGAGTAAATCATATTAAGTTCAAATTTGCAGGAGGTAGAACAAAATTAATCATGGAGTAGGAATATCTGGACCCAATTTCTAGCAGTGTTATTTACTTAAAGTTAATATTTTAAAACTTCATAAATATGTGGATCTTGTACATATTTAAAATTTAATTATTTGTATGCGTAGTTTTAATTTGATTAGCATATATGAGTTGTTTTAGATGTTAGTTGTGATATAAATGAGTTCTTGAAATTTTTTATTCTTTTATTGAATTTGAAAAATAAAATTTTACTAAAACTTGTGTTAATTTTTTTATTTTTTAAATTTAATCTATTTAATTTTATTTATTTAACCATATCTTTTATTTTTTTGTAGTTTATAATATTATCTTTTAATTAACATGATTTTAGTTAATTAATATAATTTTAATACAAAATAAATCACATTAAATATTATAAAATAATTTTAGGTATATTTATATTTAAAAAATATAAAACATATTATTTATGAATCTTTGTTATTAACTTATTTAACTAAATAAAATTTTTATATTTAATAAGTCATGACTTTAGAAATCTCCCGCTCGACAGGAATCACATTAGTAATTAATCTAGAATTGGTTCAAACTTTTAAAATTTTTACCCTGATAAAACTTTAACAGGCATCAAGCATGCTCATATATTTAATTTTTGAAGTGCAATTAAAAAATAAAAAAAAATTGCTTCACCCAACACTAAAGATTAAATATGTATCGTCCACTTGTTGCTTGTTCAGTTTTAAGAGACCAGAAAACCTATCATTTGATGGGCTTGATCTTCCCCTTCTTTTCATTCTTTTTCTATCATAAAATAAGGTAAGTATAGGTTTTTTTTAGATCTTATTATATATAAAAAAAATTAAATTTTATTTTATAAAAAATTCTATTTATTTCTTTTTAACACAAAGAGAAAATAAAATTCAATTTTCTTTTAAAATCAGCTTGTAAATAATTTTTTGTGAATTTTGTAGGTAAAGTTTGTTTCCTTTGACTTGGTCAAATCCATAAATTAGTCAAAATGGCCGTAAGTTAGCATGGACACCACAGAATCCTTAAACAAAATGCAATGTGCATGAAATAAATTATTTCTTTAATAGTAGATAGGAAGGTTATGCTTCAATGCGTATACTTTCAGACCTGTATTGATATATATTATTGTAATTTTTATAAATTTTTATTAAAAATTATAATTTTCATATAAAATAAAAAAATTTCAAATATAAAATTTTTATAACTTCTATGATCAACTTTTATAAAAATTCATAAAATCTCTTAATAGCATTACCCTAAATAGAAATATCTAACCAATAGATTTTGTAATATGATTACTTTGAAAATAATTTGTGTCAAGTTTTAATTTCTCATACTCATATGTCATATTTTAATTTGATTGTCAAAAATTAATTTTTTTCTATCAATAAAAGTGTTCAATTAATTCAAAATTGAAATTGAATTACTTAAAAAGTTGAAAGTGAAAATAAATTTTTATTTCATGAACTACCGTTATAATTAAATTACATATCCAAAATGATAAAAATGACAAGGATGGTTTCCAAGAACCAAGTTATGCACTTGATATAATTAAATTATTTCATTAGTACTACAGTAAATAGTTTTTTTTTTCCCACATTCTTTATACAAAGCTTTATGAGAAAAATTGAACTTGTGAAGATTGAATATGCTTGTTTGACTAAAATAAAAATCGTAACCTACATTGAATATGAAACTCATGTGGATATATTCCAAGATGATATCATATTCCTAATTAATTAGTTAATGTAGTAAATTAATAAATAGTTGAAGTGACCATGCATTAGTGGTACCTTTATGGCCAAGTACTCTGCATGTGAGGATTAGTTGATACTAGGTTGAGGTTATTGTACTCAATAATTTTGTAACTAGCATTCAACTTGTTCTCCTTTGTAATCAATCAAGGAGAATCAAATTAATTATTCTTTTATGATCTAAAATTGAAAATTTAAAAATTGAGGTAAGGACTCGCATGCTTATTAGGTATGGATAATAGAATAATAAATTAACTAAAATCATGACAAGTTTTATTTTATAATGAGGTTTATGTATATAAATCACATTGCATGATTTTAAATCCATTTATAGCCAATAACTGAAAAAATATAATATGGTAACTAGCCTGTTGACTGAAAGTTATTAAGGTAATTGATTACATTATAAATATTTGATAAAATTAATTATTAAATTATCTCATAAATATAAAATGATATAAAAGGACATGTTAATATTCATACATATATGAAATAAATTAATTTATTTTTATTTTGAAATTAAATTATATTGATACAATCGATATATTTAAAATAAAAATATAATTTGGGATTAAAATAAAAATTAAAATATTGATTTATTTGTTTATTTAATCATACTTTATAACATCACATTTTTATTTATTTAATTTCTTATTTTTATTTATTTATATTGAATTAATAGGGATAGACTATATATGCAATTAGCCAAAAGAATAGAAAGGTTTTTTTTAATTATAACATGAACTATTAATGAACTAAAAGAAAAGAGATAAATTAAAAGAAAAAATTGATGGCTTTTTTTAAGTGTACCAAACACATTCTTAAAATTGACCACCCTTGGTAACAATTCATATCATTTTTTCTATAAACAAAATGGTGGGGAAGAAGTGCTATTTTTATAATCTAAAGATAAAGATGAAGTTGATTTAGTTGATAAGGTTCATTATCTTTAATCACTTATGTCTTAAGTTTGAATGTCACTACTAAGAATCTCAAGGAGTTAATGATTTATAAGTAATATCATAAACTCTCAAATATATTAGTGGTATGATTTGACCTTTAAGTAGAACAATTTATCCTATTTCTAAACTTTTACTCATAGAGTATTATAAAAGTTTCATTTTTTTAATGTAAAATATAGTTTATTTACTTGTGATATGGACCAAGTTTACTTTGTCCACTCATTGTTTGAAGTTTCAAAATTAACTCATCTCTAATTTGCTTTTATAGCATTTTGTCTATCTTAACTATTTTTTTCATAAAAATATAGATAGAATTTGCATGCTTGTATCATGTTATCTTTTTTGTTACTTATTAAAGTCTCAAGATCAAGGAATTAAGATTGAATGAATAATGGATATAGAAACATATATTTAAATTTTAACTATGGTCTAAAATGTATTTCAAGGATTAAATATTCTATACATGAAACCTTGCTCATTATAACTTTGCTTGTTTGCTTGCTTTAATTTTGTAGTTTAATGGGTAAAAATTTTTTTATGACAAATATATTCAAATTCCATTTGGTTTTTCTACGTAAAATTATTTGAGATAGATAAAATCTTAATGAAATAAGTAATAGATGAGGCAATTTTAACATTTTAAATCACATATAAATAAAGTAAACTTAAATCACTCCATAGGATTATAAATTATATTTTTCCCTTTATTTAAAATACAATGTTTAATTTAACTTGTGCCATTATAAAAGAATAAATTTTACTTCATATCTAAAGTAAAATGGCTCACCTTTTCACCATATAATATGATACATACATCTTTTGGTACACTTAAAACTAAATTTGGACATGAATTTTTTTAATTGAACAAGTGAGAAGTCAGTGAAATATATACATGTACTCTCTCAAATTTAAATTAGTACAATAAAATAGAAAAAACTCTAAAATTTTCAGCAAACCATTTTAAACCCATATGTAAGTTGTCATGTATAAAATTGTGGATGAGAAAAAGTATAACTATTATTACTTTTTTCCTGCATTTAAATTTGCAGTCCACCCTAACTGCCTGCTTGGTTGAAGGAAAAATGGGTGAAGAAAGAAGGGAAATGAAAATTTCAGAAGAAAAGGAGGATTTTCCCCCCTACTTGGTTAAAGAAGGAAAATGGGTGAAAAGGAAAATAAGAGCTAAAAATGGGTCATGGGCCTCACAGGTTCTTCTTTTCCACCCAAATGTGCGTGGAAAATGGGCAGAAAACTCTCCTATTAGCTTTGTTCTTGCCTGAAATCTGGTTTGCATTTCCTTTAAGCTACATCAACTGCTTCTCCTCCTTCCCATCAGTTGCATCACTTTCCACAATGCGACTTGCTTTTCTAGCTTGCCGTGCGAGCTTCTCTGCCTCATCATCAACTTCTTGGTGTGAGTTGCTTGTCCTTTTCGCTGATCTGCTTCTTTACATGCTCGGTCTGCTTCTTTGCTTGCTGTTGTGCAAGCTGTTTCTTCTGCTCGTCAATTTGCTTTGAAAGCTTGCTGCTGTGCGACTTGTTTCTCCTGCTCGTTGATCTATTTGTCTGCTTCCCACTGTGTGAGCTACTTCTTCACTCTGCTTTTGTGCGAGTTGCTTGCTGTTATGCCTGCTTAACTTATTATAAAGGGGGTTAATGCTTGTGCTAGCAAGTTCCTCTTTTTTGGTGATTGTTGAAACAAATTGCATGCATTTTTTTTAATTTTGCTATTAAGTTTTAAAAATGAAAGCTTCGTTTTTGACTTTTGTAGAATGCAAAGGATAACAAGTACCTAGAAGGCGTGGAGTCTATTGGAGAATTTTTGTTAATTGAAAAAGAAGGACGTGTGCTCCTACAATTTTGTTGGTATTTTGTTGTTATGATTTTCATATATAATTTTTATTTACTTAATCTTCAGATGAAATTTAAATGTAACCATGGATTCATTATAATATTTGCACACTTTAACCATATGTTATGCATTGTAATATTTGCACATTTTAACCATATGTAATGCATTGTAATATTTACACATTTTAACCATATGTTATGCAATCTCATAATTTAACCAAATTTATTTTACTTTCTATCAATTTTATTTTTACTTTTTTTCTCATTTTCTTTCTTTTCATTTTCTTTTCTCTCATTTTTCACCTAACCAATCAACAAAATACCATTTTTTCCCCTCATTTTCCTTTCCTTTTTTTTTTCCACTCACCCAAGCAAAGCATAATTCTTTCTAGTCATCCCCCAACTTGCTCCCATGAATGCTTGGAGGAGGAAAAATGGGTTGGAGAAAACACTTTCACCTTTTTACATGCACAAGTGATAATGAAGTGAAATAAAAACTAAAAGAAAAATGAGCATGTAATGCCTTAATAAATGAAAATAAGAAAATAGAAATAAAATATGTTTTCCTATAGGCTAAAGTGAAGATTCTCAATTTCATTGGGGCTAAAAAGAAATGATTCCTTTTTACAGGAGGACTTTATTGAAGTTTTTGCTGGGTCAATGGGGTTAGCATGTAAATTTCCCTATTTTTGCTTTTTACTTTATGTTATGAAAACCTCTTTAGTTGGCTTCTCCCTTATGCGTGCCATTTCTCTGGTTCTGACTTCTCTCTCTTCTTCGGCGTTATTTCTGGTATTTCCCAGCACCATCCTTTCTGCTCATGTGCACAGCTTTTCTGGCCCGAAGCTTCTACTCGGCTGTTGTTGCAGTGTTCAACTGATCGACTTCCCTTCGTTCAACAAGTTTTGTGGCATCTGATCATCTCTCCGGTAGCTCCTTTCTTTCCTTGGGTTAACTTCGGCAGTGACAACAACTTTTCATCCTTTGTTTCTGCACTATTCGATCGGTTCCTCCATCAGCTGGCCAACGAAACTTCTATCAGCGGTGAGCTTGCCACTGATACTTTGAAGGGTAGTGACTAATCCTAAAACAAAAGATTTATTTTATAGCAACATTATAGCTAAATTTCACGATATCAAGTTGAAACCCTAATGTGAAATTTCTGAAGAAAGTCGAGGTTTTGTGGTTGTTTTATTTCAGAGATATTGCTATTGAAGTATTAAGCTCATCTACATCCAAATTTTGAAGTTTCAGCTAAATTTTCCAAGTATGTATGTTTGTGACAGATCTGAGAATTTTTTTTAGTCTAGGATAGTGTAATAAGATATCCATATAAGATAGATGTGCTAAATTAAAGGACCCCAAATTTGAGTCCAAGAACTAATTTTGATACTGACCATATTTGAATAGGCTAAATAACTCCATTGTTCATGTTAGCTGAATTAAGCTCTAAGAAGTGTTTGAGGTGAGTAACCAATCCTTCTCACTTAATAATCTCATGTGTGAACATGAAATAGATTCATTGTATGAAATGTTATAAGTTCTTTTAAATAATGGGATTTTTCCTATATGTTGATCTGGTTTCGAAAGTATACTTCTTATGTTACATGTATACATGAAATGGTTTGCTATGTTAAAATTATGCATTTCCATCTTACTTTATATTATTGAAAATGATGATACTACTTTTTTATATGAGGAATGAATATATAAATGCATTGATTAATTTATGTATGTTTTTGATAAATGTTGCTTACCCGAATAATGAGTTTTCATGCTATATGATGAACTTAAAATGTTGATTTGAGATACTGGACCCATTGAAAAAATTTATTGGTAACTCCCAGGTGTACTTGTGAATATATAAATAGTCAGTAGGGAGTAATAAGGATGGAGAGATGTAGGAATATATACATTTATGATCATCTGACAGTTGTGTTCGATGACTTATGATGAGTATTATGATTTGGTTATCATTTTAAATTTATTCTTTAGAAATCCAGTTGAATGTATTATCCGTAGCCGGTGGGGAGTAAAAAAGATGGAGAGATGTAGGGATATATATATATATATATATATTTATGAGCATTTGACAGATGTGTTGGTGACTTATGATGAGTATTATGATTTGGTTATCATTTTAAATTTATTATTTAGAAATTCAGTTGAATGTATTATCTGTAGTAGCCTAATTTGATACTTGTTATCATGCTATCAAATATCATGATTTCAATTACTTGATTTTTTTGTTGCATTATAGTTTTTAAATGTATACTGAGATTATGGTTGTAGAACAGATAAGCAAATCTTCATAGCTATATTTTTATATTTTCATATATACTTTCTAGCCTAGATTTTTAAATGGGGTTTTTAAGTGATTATGAGATTATTTGCTCACTGAGTTTTTATGAAACTTACCCCTTTCTTTTTCATATTTTTCAGAATCCCAGGATCTTCCTACCATCCCTTTACCATACACGGTTACAGGATTTGCTCCTTGAGTGAATAGGTCATTTTTGCGGAGTATATAGGTATACACATGGTGGAGATTGTTGGCAGTTGGTAGGAATGCATGTTACATGTGTATGATGACTGGATGCCCAATAGGATATGGATTGTTTAGTTTGGGCCACTGCATTCTTTTGTTATGTTGTTGTATAGGTTATTATGGGCATGTAGCCCTTTTTGTGTATGTTGGCATTACGTCGGATGTTCAAAAAATGGGAAAAATTCTATCGGATTTTCAGTAAAATTGTTATGTAAATGTTTAAATATGAATTTACAAAATTGTGAATATTCAGTATAATTTATACTATCAGACTTATAGGAGGATTCTTACTGATGACCTCTTATGCCGATCACGTTCTATGGATTGAGATGTGACAGAGTATAAGGCCAAAAAAAAATTCATTCTAAAGATGGAATGAAAATAACACATGATCTCTCAATTTTTAAAACAAATTGAAAGTGTAAATTTAGAAGAGAAATATATATAATTTTTTTTAAAATTAAAATTATGAATCTTAATAAGAAATAGATTATATAACAAATAATTGTGTCTTTATTTTTTGAAATTAAAAGAAATTGATAAATATAAAATGAAAAGAATCCAAATCAAAAAAATAAAGTGAATTTGGATACCAAATTTTCTTTTTCAAAATTGCCCTTAGCCTTCTTATTATAAAAAAGTAAGTTTCAAATTTTACATGATATTATAATTGGAATTTCCTGAATAAAGTTTTCTTTTTATCTCAATTTTTAATCATACCAAACAACAATTAAACATTTTTTCTTCAATTTTTTAATTTAATTTTCTTCTCAACCAAACATGAGAAAAAAATATTCATTTTTCCTTCCCATTCTCCTTGTCCCCTATTTTCGTTCCTCTCTGTTTTACTTTATCTCAACAAAATTATGTTAATTGAACCACTTTGTCGAAGACTTGTACCATCAGTTGGAATATTTATTTTTTAAATAGTCATATAATTTATTCTGAATATTCTTAAACGAAAGTAGGAAATTATTTTTATGTTTTATGTAGGCAATAATTAACATTTATTTAAAAAATAGGAAAAGAAAGACAAATACGAAATATAATTATATAAATGATACATGTGATAAGCACTTTTATTGATACAGTAAGATTTTTTTGTAGAAATTTTAAAAAATTATATATGGAAATAAATTTAATTTTGTCATTTTAATTCCTATGAAATATTTTTATCAAGTTTATTCCAATGAAATATTACTTATTTGATTTTGTTTTTAAATGAACAAAATCAAATAAATTAATCTTTGTATAAATATTAATCAAGATAAAACTGAATAAATTAAATATCTAAAAATAAAATTAATATAAAATTTTATATAAAAATACAAATAAGAAAAATTAAATTTCAGATATTTGCTTCGAGAAAAAATCACGCTTCTCTTCTTTCTCTCGCTTGTTTTTTTGTTTGAATTGAGAGAGGTGGTGAATGTTTAAATTGTCCCTCCATTCTATTCCATTCCACAGAAACAGAGACAGAAACAGAGAGAAAGAAGCTAAACTCTGCATCAATCCTACCTTACAATTTCCTATTACTTGCCAATGCCATTTCCCTCACAGATTTCCTTTTCATCCCAGTTTCTCTGATTTCCATTTCCAATTTTCCCTACAAACAAACAACCAAACAAACCTATTCACTCTCTTCCCCTCTTTCACTCCCCTCTCACAAGGTACACGCTACCTGTACCCACACACACTTTCTGCCTCCTTTTCTCAACAATCTCTCATCTCTCTCATTCCTATTTCTCTTTCTAAAAAACTCAGTTTTCTTTCTCTATGAGACTTCCCTTATTCTCTACCCACACCACCCACCATTGCTGCTCTCCCAGTATTCATTTCCAGCTCCCTTTTTTCCCTTCTCTCTCCGCCACCCACAGGAAATCTCGCTGGCTACCACGCATGGATGCCACCATCTACCACCGCCATCACCGCCGCAAAGACAAGGTCATCGTCATCATGGGTGCTACCGGCACCGGCAAATCCCGCCTCTCCGTCGACCTCGCCACCCGCTATCCCTTCTCAGAAATCATCAACTCCGACAAGATGCAAGTCTACAGAGGCCTCGACATCACCACCAACAAGATACCTGTCGACGAACGGAACAACGTTCCCCACCACCTCCTCGGTGAAGTGGACCCCGTTCACGGCGAGCTGTCCCCGTCGGAGTTCCGTTGCAGAGCTGGCTCCGTTATTGCCGACATCTGCTCCAGAAAAAAGCTTCCGATCATCGTCGGCGGCTCAAACTCGTTCATTCATGCTCTGTTGGTAGAGAAATTCGATCCTGAGTCGAATGTGTTTGACGATTCGTCGTTGAAATCGATTTCAGCGGAGTTGAGGTACAACTGCTGCTTCCTTTGGGTTGACGTTTCTGTCACTGTGTTGCCAGAGTATTTGTCGAAGCGAGTTGACGACATGCTCGACTCAGGAATGGTGGGCGAGTTAGCTCGGTTCTTCGACCCGGAATCGCACGATTTGGAAGATGACTCGGCACACCGTGTCGGGTTGAGAAAAGCAATCGGGGTCCCCGAGTTTGACCGGTATTTTCAGAAATACCCACCTCCACTCAGAAGCAGAGATGGCGAGATTGAAGATGACGACGACGAAGATGATCGAGCGCGGAAGGATGCGTACGAGGAGGCAGTGAAGGCGATAAAGGACAACACGTGTCAGCTGGCTAAGAGACAGGTTGGAAAGATCTTGAGACTAAAAAGGACAGGGTGGGACCTACAGAGGCTGGACGCGACGGAGGCGTTTAGAGCGGTGTTGACACGGGGATACGCCGCGGGGGACGGCGGCAAGAGGTGGTCGGATATTTGGGAGGGGCAGGTTTTGGAACCGAGCGTGAAGATTGTGAGGAGGTTCTTGAAGGAGTAGGTTTTCCAGCTAAATCCAGCTACTCCATTTGAAAATTTATTTTTCTCTCTCCCCAATTTACCCCCCCCCCCAAATAAACAAAAGTTTTTTAAAAAATAAAGCACAAATTTGGGGTTGATATTAAAAGTTGCAAAATTGGAGTTTCAGGGAGCAGAGGAAGAAGAATGGCTCGGAGCAACAACGGAATGACGAATCTTGGGTTTTGGATTTCCATTGAAGAAGGAAGCATTGCTGGGGAGAACGGGGAGTTCTGCAATTTATTTTGGAGGCACCTATCTCAGTTATTCAGTAAGGGGCGTACTTTTTGCTTTCCTACTTTTTGCTTTCCTATTGAGAGAAACAAAAGGGGAAATTCTACAGAAAATGTTGAGAAAATTTTGATAGTAATAGAGGCTTTTGATTTTTTAATTTTAATTTATATTTTTTTGGGTTTTTGTTTGGAGCCTGAAAAATGTGAATGATGTTGTTGAAGTTGTAGTATCTGGCTTAGTTGTCTCACTAGTCACATTTTGGGTGTGAAGCAGTGATATGGATACAAAAGGTGGCGTTTTTTTCATTAGATATGGAATTGCAAGCCGTATGAAGTGGGAAGCCCGCATTGCACAACCAACATCTCCTCCAATTCCCTTCTTCCTTTTTAATTAGCAAAAGGACAACCTTGCACTTTTGCCATCTCTCTCCTTGTCATCCTTTTTTTATGTACATATAGTGGCAGGGGATATGGATTTTGGAATGCTATAGTGAATTTGAGAAAGTTCTTCATCATGAATGCAGGATAAAACAGATTTTCCTTTTCATTCTGTGTAATATCTATTTCAGTTGCTTTTCAATTATATAATATTGATTTTGTCTTCAATCTTCACTCTACACCTATTTATGCTATCTGATATATACCTTAAATGTGGATCAGATTCAAAAATATATACCCATGTTGTTGATTTTAGATATAAATTTTCTACACCTTGTCACTTTTCTGATAAATAAAAAAATAGATGAACTATTACTTGAATTAAATTACAATAATAGTAGAGGAAGAAATATTTAGTAGGTGAAAGATATTTTATTCTATTATTTTCTTAAGAAACTCTATCAAGATCTGTTGACTTGCATTGGTTATATGTATGATTGAATTTTTGTGAGAATTATAAGGATTGTTTTATGTCTTTTTTAATGATAAAAACCAGGGAGGGCAATATCATAATACTAAATACCTAACCCTTGTCTTATATGTGTGATAGGGGGATTTAAATGGTAGTCGATGGTACATTCTTTTCTATTTTTGTGCACCGATGAAAGCCATGTCGGTGGCTCAGAGAAGAAAAACAGGGATTGTCTTTCCAAATCTCACTCGTAGGGTTGTAGGCATTGGGTCATGGGAACTAAGTCAAATCATAACTAAGGTACAAGCCTATGTAACAGCTAAATTATAGACTGTGAATTCATAATATATAGTCACTTGTACATAATTTTCATATTTTTTTTTATGTGATGTGATGAAATTTAAAATTTTATTTATTTATAAAAAATAATTAAAATCAAAACAATAAAAAATAGAATAATGTCATTAAAATGTTGGATACATTCATTCTGGTTAATCCGATAAAATAAGAATACATTCATTCTTATTTACAAATTATATTCCAAAAGAAAGATATATAAATTTAACATCATTTTATCAACAATGGAGGGTAATAATCTTGTTTCGAATCTCTCACTAGTCTTGCACAAGTTTGCAAGTGAGTGAGACCAACAATTCTAACAAAAGGTGTATTGATCCCACGTAAAAATACTTTAATCTTCCGCTGAAATTATTACAATTGAATTTTCTTTTGATTTTAAAATTTTTTTAGATTTTTATTAAAATATAAAAAATAATATATAATTTTTATTAATAAAATAATAAAAAAAGATCATTATAAATTCAAATTATACTATATAAGTAAAGATATATTTTGGTTAATTCAAAATAGTTAAAAAATCATTACAGTTATATAAAAATTTGATTTTTTATCAATCATATTTTAACTATTTAAACTTAATTAAAATATATATTTGATTATAACATATTTAGAATACCTTATTGTTGCAAGGGGAATTTGGCATCAGCACTATGAAGTGGGCTGGCAGAAGCCCAAGTCCAACAAAAGGAATGAGTTTGCCAAATCACAAGGTCGCTACGCAAGGGATCTCAGCTTGCTAAAGATTCGAACTCGCTGGCTGAACAAACTCAAGGTCTCGAACCAGTAACAACCTCAGTGCACGAACTCCAACTTGCTAGAACGAAGTCTTACCTAACTAGAAGCCCATTAAGGTTAAGCATAAGGCCAACAGGCAACTTGCACCGCCATTTTACAAAATACAACCATCGGGCCTCATACGCCGAAAGCAACCTGTAGAAGCCAGTTTTGTATATTTAATGTATGATGTAATAGATGTACACTTTATTTAGTTTCATTTGTACCCCTCCATCCTTTTATAAATGGGGGGCTGGAACCCTTGTATAGTAGAGAAGAAAAATATATGAGCAGAAACTTTACTGGAAACCATAGTCAAAACTTTGTAAAAACTCCTTCAGATGAATAAAACATCTCCATGGACGTAGGGTCCGTGCTGTGTGGATTTAATCGAATTACGTTAAATCTTCGTGTTTCAACCTTTCTCCTTCTTCCATCTGCCATCTCTCATCATTCACCGCCCTAATAATCGAGAAATAGCTTAGGTATCGAAAAACCCCCTTCCGTTGGCCGGATTTAGGTCTAATCGAAATCTACCACTAATATTTTGGTATGCCTGGTGGGACCCATCTATGTACTGGCTGATCTTTTGTCTTCTGTCTAGCTCTTTGTATAGTTATGATGGCCAGAGGGAGAACTACAAGAACTTCAAATGCTCAAGTTAACCCGGCAAAGGGTCATGTGTCTTCGACGGATTCTTCAACAGCTCCTGTTATAGGTGTCGCTGCCACCCCCAGCCAGCTCCTTTCAACCTGCTACTGTCGTAAATAGGACTGAAAGAACCCAAGTCTGGCTTCAACGCCAGGAGAAGCTAGAAAATATGATGGAAGAGCTGACCAGAGTGGTCACCGTGTTAGAACAAAGTCAGGCTCAAGGCCTGCAAAGACAGGCTGAAGTCATCATACCTAGAAATGATCACCAGCAGCACCAAGCGAGATGTTCGAGTAGAGCTAGTGAAGAGCACATTCCAGGTCGCTGCAATTGCGACCAGGAGAATCAACAGTCTCTGGTATGATACCCACTTGTAGAAGAGTTATTTTAGAGGGTGAATCAATTCGAGGAGTGTCTTCAAACTCTAGATAACCAAGCTCGCTATAAAGCGGGTCGCCATTCATCGAAGAGATTGAAGTGCAATCCTTTCCCCCGAAGTTCAAAGTCCCCTTAATTTCACTCTATGATGGGGATAGAGACTCGTATGATCATCTAGATGCGTTCAATATTCAGATGGATCTCATGACGATCGACCTCCTTATGAAATGCCATGTCTTTCCAACAACATTGAGGGGCTTGCTGATATGGTAATAGTTTTAAATAACCGCAAGCGTACGACATAGATATAATAGAGAACCGGCGAATACGGGTCGATTCCACAGAGAAGTCTTGCTCTTTTCAATTACTGAAACTTTTACACTTTAACTATCCAGATTCATCGAAGAAAGGAGAAAGTAGTAGGAAATAGAAAAATAAAGAAGAATAAAAGATAATGATTTAAAATGTAAAGAAAATAAAGATGTAATTAAAGAATATAACAATTATAAAAAAGGCCTAGAATTAGGACTTACCTCACCTTTTGATTCTTTGGCAAATAATGTAGAGTTTCCTTATTTTAATTATTCAAGCAATTGGGGCTGATTTGGCCTTCATTAATTACTAGCC
>JANHAO010013857.1:0-15772 GCA_026873985.1 Saraca asoca | reverse complement strand
TTTTTCCTTTTGGTAAGAAAATATTTATTTTAATTATTGCACTATTTGCATTATTTATTTTAATTTTTTAATAAAATATTTTATCGTTAAATAAAAAATTATAAGAGTTCAAATTAACTAAAAAACCTAAAATTATAATTACTTAAAAATATATTTTTACCTAAAAAATAGAATTTATATAAAGTATCACATAAGTATATCATTTTATATCATTTTCATTTATCAGCTAGCTTAACAGTTAATTTTATAAAACACTTCTAATTCAATAAGTTAGCTTAACAGCTTTTAACTTTTAGCTAAAAATTAGCTTTTCAGCTTTCAGCTAACTTTTCAGTTATTTTTGCCAAACAGACCCATAGTCCCGCAAGGAATAAAACTCTTATTAATAATAAT
This sequence comes from Saraca asoca, assembly GCA_026873985.1. Classification (NCBI taxonomy): domain Eukaryota; kingdom Viridiplantae; phylum Streptophyta; class Magnoliopsida; order Fabales; family Fabaceae; genus Saraca; species Saraca asoca. The sequence continues at coordinate 15,379 of JANHAO010013857.1, read as the reverse complement.
CCTATTTCAATGAAAAATAAAATTCTTAAATAGCAATCCTAATTGAAATTAAATATTGAAAACATAAAATACAATAATTAACAATTATCGTTCTGCATCATTCTACTGCCTTGTTATATGCACACATCCAATTTGAGATAGTTAAATTTTTCCTAATTTACTCTTTAATTTAAATTTTAAAATATTTTCTCAATTATTTGTTCTTCTGTGGGTTAGATAATTTTGATAATTTACAATACAAAATAATAATAATTCTAGTCCATATTTTTTTGGGTTAGATTTGAAGTATGAAGAAGAATGTGTTTTTTTTTAATTTTTTTATCTTGTTCAATTTTTTTAATTTTTTTATCTTGTTCAATTAATGCTAGCATTAATCCATATTTTACTATAATCCAATCAGATTAAATGTGCTTTAAAAATATGAATATTATAACAAATCACAAATTTTTTAAAAACTTATATTTTACTATAAACTATTAAATTTTATAATAATAATAATAATAATAATAATAATAATAATAATAATAATAATAATAATAATAGACATGATTATTTTTTTCGAATAAGATATTATATTATCTAATTGATAAGTGATAATAATTTTAAAGTGTAGCATTATTTATTTAAATAAAAGTTCAAAATGAAGTTTAAAGTATAATATTATCTGGATAAGATTTCTTATCTTTCTATTAATAAAATATGACACAAAATAATGGGCGCCATGTTTTTATTATTGTGTCTTTTTTTTTTTTTTTTACAAATTTACTATAAACAAATTACAGACAAGAATATTTCGATAACCAAGTTTTCAACCCCTTTTTTTTTTTTTTGGTTATTTGGGCTTTTAGAAACTTTTGGCGGTCACCGAACAGAATCACCTTCACACATCTCACAAGGTTGGCGGTCTGTCACAGGACTTTCTATCAAATGAATTAGAAGTCCTTCCTCTTGAGAAAATTTTTATTTACAATAAACTTATAGGCAAACAATACAATAACATATACAATTTTTTGTTTGAACTTATTGATATGTCATTTTATAATTGGTTCAGTTTTGGAGTCAGACGTGAAATTAATCAACACTTATTAAAATTACTTAACAAATGAAGAATCATAATTTTAATCATGCATATTTTAGATTCTATTGGATACAATTCCATTATATTTGTTTGAATATTTCTTTTAAATTACAATAAATTTATCTTTGTAATAAATAGTTCTTCATTGTTTTGTCACTATATTAAAAATTGTAAATTTTTTTTTACTTTTGATAAAAATTCTTGGGGCCTAATTGTTATATAAATGAGATAAGTGATTATAAATATAATTAAATAATAATTATTGATTACATAACTCATTTTATGTACAGTACATTTTTTTAGAATTGATAATATATAATGTATTCTTATTTAGATGATGGATGACAAAAATTATTTTTTAGTATTAAATTATTAGAAATGACAATAAAGAAAGAGAAAAAGATAAAAAAATTAAATTAATATAAATATAAATATTTCTCTTTTTATAATTTTACATAGAAATGACTTAATTTTCTTAATGATTAATGTGCTTTTTGTCACTCCAGTTAAATCTCCTCTTATAGATGTGAGAACCATGGAAGCATATTGTGAGTACTCAAAAATGACTAGTGTAATTTCTAAAATTTTTTATTTGAATCTTATTATTAGAATTTTGGTCCATTGTCTTTCTATAATCATTTTCTGCGTGAGCCCATTATATAGCTCTGAATTTTACAAACAGAAATTTTTTTAATCTTTGTTGAAACTTATGATTTCTATATTATTTCGTTAAATCTTTACAAGTCTTGGTCTTACCTAATTTGCATTTTGAGAGTATATTTGCAATGTTTGGAAATGCACACAAACTATTTGTCCAAATACCTCAGAAGAAACAACTATCGTAGGATTTCTTTAGATTAGTTACATTATTCATAGGCATTCAAGGGACCTTATAGGAAAACTTTCCATAATTGTCTCCACCTTCAATTATAAATTTAGCCAAATCTCAATATACGTGTCCAAAATCATATGTTAAATGTATTTTATATTATATAACATTTAATCATATATATGGTAGAACCTACATTAATTATATACACTAAAATTTGTTCTTGACATCCACCTTCATTTCTCATAGATACTAGGATTGTTAGATACTATTCAACCAATAACAGTGACAATTAATTTTCACGTAAGCCAACAATAATAGATTCTAAGTCCACATCCTTGGCTAGTTTCTTCATTAACCCTATGTTTTGAACGTTGGAAAATTGATGGAAAGGAGAGGATATAGAAAGAAAATTTTAAAAATTAGTTAAAAAGAAATGATGAATACTCCAAACCCTAATAGTTGAAAGAAATGGTTAGAAGTCACCTACATAAAGGTTTGAGCAGTAATAACTGTCAAATCCCTCTGATGCTCACGGTAGAAAATATTCAAGTAAGAATAAGGTATTTAATTAGTGTAAATAGAACTTATATCTTCTTATATATATAGATGTTGAGAGGTAAAGAGGGATTTAGCTTGTCCAATACCCTTAGCTGAAATGCTGAGGTGGACTTCAATTTTTAAGTTGGGTTTAGGCCTTATATTTATCACTAGCCTCTCCTAAAATGGTTGGGAGAGATTGGTATGGGTGGTTGATGATGATGTTAATTCATTTTTGGATGAGTTGCCTGAACATTAGAGCATTTAAGGGTGGTTTCTAATTGAGGACCTCCTAGTTTTCATTTGAAATTCTCTGGACAATAGATTTCCTTCGTCCTCTTATCTTTGCTAAATCTTTGATGGTAAAAATCTGATTGATAAACAATTATCTGATACAGACAAGGCAACTATGATGTCTTTTTGAAACAACTTCCTCTTGCTTTTTCGATCATCAACTTTTCTTTTGAAATGATTTACAGTGGATATATTTTTTCATTTCTGGGTGTATCAATTTTTTTGATCATCAACTTTTCTAACAAGAAAGAATTTAATGTAAAATATAATAGACATGTATGACTAGCATAACTCATTTAAGTTCATTGTGAATTTTTTTTTAAATGCTAGAAATTTTTAAGTAAAATAGCAAATTATATTATTATTTTGATCCCATATTGTCTAATATTTTTGGTTCATTCATGATTTTCTTAAGCTACCATGAATACTTGAAGCTGAAAGGAGAGGTGATATTCATTAAATATTACTCTACCTGTGTATAATACAAATGCAGTTGATGAGGATTCTCAATTTGTTACCTTCAATTTGATTTCCAGTTCTTTCTATTTTTATTTAAAAGTTATTCTCATTTATATCGGGAATTTAAGGTTGAATCAGTAGATGGATGAATCATGTTATGCTATAAAAAAATATTGATTTACTCTCATCTTTTTCAAGATTTCTTAAATTTCAATGAAGAAAGATGATACAACAAAGAAAATTCCATCTCCCTTCTTTTTTTATGCTGTTTCAATTTTACATTAATCTGAGGTTTCCCTTTTAAGGTAGGTAATTATGACACTTTTGTTGGTTATTTGATACACATTTTACACACCCGATACATGCTGGATCAAACAAATTCTTAAATTAGAACAAAGCAGCTTTTTCTATGCCTAATGGTTTTTTAAGCTGTTGTTTGGATACAAGAGCAGATGTTGGCAGCAGCAAATAGAGCTTTGACCATCATGGTATGTATCATAAAGATGAAGCTCATTCCATGACAAGCAATGATTGCCACTGTTAGCTTCCCTGTGTATCTGCCTTCATGCGTATGCCCGAGATTCATGTGCCTCAGACTTATTCTGAAAATGCATATTAATTTTCACAGACTCAGATATTAACATTTTACCTACTAATTATCGTATTATTAAAAATAATTAAAATATTTTTATTATTAATAAAAATTTAAATTATTTTATTCTTTTTAATAATATGTCATTTTTTTGTTAATTAAAAATATAAGAAATTTTATACTTATGATATATCAAATTTAAACTCGTTATATTAATTCCTCTAATTTTCTATTTTTGACCAAATTCCTCCATTAATTTTCCACTTTCCAAAGTGACATTTTCCTTCTAATTGGCCCAAAGATTGTCACATGACTGAATATGGTGGGAAAGAATAATGAAAACCTTAGCATAAGCTCCAAATTCTAATCTTCACTTTCTTTATTTGGTTGACCTTTTTTTATTGTTCCCATTACAATTTTTTTCTTGGTATTATTCTCACATTTCTCTGTTGATAATATGATTTTGTCCTTATCTTTCTAATTTTTATTTCCATCCCAATTTTCCTCTCTTCACACTAAGGCCTTTGCTTTTTCTTGTTGGCAGCTTGAAGAAATTAATTCAAGAAACCACTTCGGGCACCCATGGGAACCTGGTGATCAAAGCATGACAAATGGTCAACAGAATGATGCCTCTCAGGGCTTATTCCAGCCTTTGGAATGCAACCCCACATTGCAGATTGGGTAGTCCTTTTATTACCACTTTTATCCATTCTGTCATTCTTCAATTCAACTAAGCAATATTCTTTATACAATCAAATTAATTCACAAAATCATATCACAGCAACCTCAATTTCACTTTGAGACAAGAAAATCTTATATAAATTCAGTCTGTATAAGTTGTATATACTTAATCATTCATAGAAGGTTTTTTAAAGGAAAAGAGGAGTGAATCACAAAACTCATTGAATAGGTAACATGAATTCCAGTGGAATTGGGACAAACGATGACACGAGTTTTTCATCAAACCATATTCAATTTCAAAATTAAGTTATTACAAATAATAGTATAAGTAAATAATTTAAAAAAAAAAGAGAAGATAAGATAATAATAAGTATTTATAAGTCCAAGAGTATATATGATGAGTCCAACGAATATTTGTTCAAAACATAATAAATCTTTCTTGGGAGGTTCCAAGCTAGAATTAACTGTGAAGCACTCAGCTAGCTTAGGTAAACTAACCAATAGGGTAAGCATATAGCTCACCTAAACTTGCTATCACCTCTTGTGACCTTCACATTAAGTGCTAAGCAGTGCCTTTCCTAGTGTGACCTTTTCTAGCTCTACTTGGTGCACCAAGCTAATACTATTCTAACTAGATGTCCTACCATAAAATAATTTATGAAACGATGAAATAACAAGAACAAAGAAAAGTATTTTCATAACGTATAACTTTAACATTCTGGTGCAGATAAAATTCAATCAAGCTCAACTAGTCTTTATTCTTTCAATATCAAATCATTCATTCACTTTATCTCATGCTCATGGTATTATCTTACCATGTCTAAAAATTCTTGCTTAAAATCATCTAGCAAATACTTCAAGAAATAACTTTTAATTCATCATGACATTTTCTTTCTTGACATGGTTAAACAAAATGTTATACATGTTTGTCCCAAAGATACATAAGTTTCTTCTAGCATAGGAAAATCACAAAATCCGCTCTCAAGTTCATTTCATAGCCATTGGAAAGAAAATAGAATTCAATAACTAAGATATCAAAATCATTAGAAGGGTTGGAAAGCATGAAAGGAACTTATGAAATGCACATTATCTACTCACTATTACTATAGGCACAAGAGGGCTATACTCCACCTTGTCCCACTTTGAACGTAGCTTGTAAGTGGAGTTTCCGAATGACCTACAAGCACAAAATCAACCATAATCTATAAATTAAATTATACAGAAACTAGTTCTAATAAGAATCTTATCCTATCCAAAAATTCTCAATTCACACTTTAAGCCTTAATTTAAGAAAATTGAAATTATTGCTATCCATTAGCTAATCTAAACTACTTTAACTTGTAAACTTCTAATTGAGTTTTGGGATTATCTTTTAAAATGAGAAGAACAAAGATTCTCCAAAGATTTGCATTAAGGTTTCCTATTCAACCGTTTCCAAGAGTTTTTTTTCCAAGTACACCTCAAATTTTCTAGTTTTCCGACAAGATTCGTGTTAAAATGAGAGAAAATACCAAAAAGTTTTGAAGAAATTTTAAAGAAATCAAGAGATTTTAATCTGGTAAGAAAGGAAGGAGGAGAATGGAAGAAAAACTTGTGAATGGTTTGATGTTTTTTAGAGGGAAATGAGGTAAATGAGTATTTATAGCAATTGGGCTCACTCAACTTTTGCCCAGACGATTCGAATTACAATCATGATCGTGTGTTCAAAATCTGATCTTGCTATTCGAATTGTGATCAAAATCACAAAAACACAATTTGGCGTCTTACAATTCGAATCGTAGAAATCAGTTCAAATTACAATCAAAATCGCAAGATTTTGCAAACTTTATGCTAGTGGTCTGGATCTTGCAATTCGAATTGCAGAAATGCGATCAGAATTGCAAGGTGCCCGATTGCTAGAAGACTACACACCTTATGCCCTATTGCTAGAAGACCACTGTACCTTATTTCCATTTATGCAATTTATATTTTACTCTCTATTTACTTAAGACATAAATATAAATAAGGAAATACTCCCTATTTGGATTCAAATAAAATATAAAAAAAATGAAAAATCTAAAGAACAAAAATTTAGTTTTGGAGCTTTAGTTCAAAATGGCAAATTTTGGAAAAAAATATCATTTTTCATTTCTTAAAAAGCCACTTAAAGATTTTCAAAAACTCTCTAAAAATCATTTGTAGAGTTAACAATATCAAAGCAATAAAAACTGGGATTTTTCCTCTTCAATAAATACATATTTCATATAATCCCTTTATAAGTACTCAACTGACCAGTCATCTATCCAACGAGCTAGCCAATCTTCTGCCAAATTAGCTACCAAGTCTCCCACCAATTTGGACTTCTTAACTAATAAGGAGTTAGAATATGAACAACTTAGTGATAATGATGGTGAAAGCCCAAAATACCTAGTTTAATAAAGAATCTGACATGGAGAATCCAACTTTGGTAATTGAAATGAAGTTTAAAAATGTTCAAGTGTTTAGAGCTATTATGGTAAAGTGGAATGTGAGAAGATAGTGTGATGTGAAGTGGGAAAAGAATGAGAGGAAGAAAATGATAGGAAAATGCAAGAAAGAAAGGTGTGATTGGAGAATTTATGCATCTCTAATGCAAGGCAAAACAATAATTCAGATTAAAATATTTAATGAGATACTCACATGTGAAGCTAGATTTGATAACAACTTGGTGACTTTAACTTATTTGTTAAAAGGTATTTTGATATACTTTTTGACAATCCAAATTAGAAGTTGAGTTCAATGAAGAAGATTGTTAGAAGGCAATGTAAGGTAGATGTCGGAGAGAAGAAATTATACATAGTTAAAGAAAAGTAGCTAAAATGAACCAGGGTCATCTTATAGGCTAGTATAATAAGATTTACGATTATTGTGCTGCTATTGAGAAGCATATTCTAGGAAGCACACATCTTATATTGCTTAAGTCACTAACATCAGGGCTACCTTATTTTAAAAGGATGTATATGAGCATTGGGGCACTCAGGAAGAGGTTTCTTACTAAATGTAAGAAAATCATAGGGTTGGATGGCTATTTCTTGGAGGGAGTATTTAGGGGGGGAATGCTGAGTGCTATGGGAAAAGATGGGAATGACAACATTTATCTAATATCTTGGGTAGTGGTTGACTTAGAGAACAACGATAGCCGGAATTGGTTTATTCAGTTATCGGTCAATGATGTTGGTGAAGATCTGACCATAACTTGGACTTTCATAAGTGATAGACAAAAGGTAAGTTATAACTTTTATAACTTAATTATGCAATTGTTACTTTTCTTAACTTAGAATTTAATTATGCTATTATTAATTTTGCAGAGTTTGTTAGATATTTTTAGAGAAAGGTTGCCAAATACTAACAATAGGTATTGTGTGGAGCATCTAAACCAAAATGTGAGTGCAAAGTTTAAGTCTAGAAAAGAGCTTAAAGACAATGGTGTAGTGTTATATATGCTAACACACTTAAGGAATTCAACCATTGGATTGAAAAGATAAAAAAGCTAGATGAAAAATTATATAAGTATCTAAATAACCTTCAACTAAGATGTTGGTCAAAATTCCACTTCAATCTAGATGTTACGTGCGATGTCTTAGTGAATAATTTGAATGAGTCATGGAACTTATACATTTTGGAAGTTAGGGAAATGCTTATTTTACAGATGATGGAGTGGATAAGAAGGAAAGTTATGATGAGGCTTCAAATAAAGGCTATAGGGATTCAAAAGTGGAAAGACAACATCATTCCAATGGCAAGGTTTATACTGAGAGTCAACACATATAAGTCAATGAATTGCTTAGAACATTATGCTAGGGAATTGAAGTTTGAGGTGGATCATTATGATACAAGAAAGGTGGTGGATCTTTCATCATATACATGCATGTGAAAAGATTGGGACCTAACTGGAATCCCATGCAAGCATGCTATAGCTACCATTCAACAAATTGGCCACTCTCTTGAAGCTTATGTGCACAAGTGGTTTAGAATAGATAAGTACAAAGAGACCTGTTCATTTTTAATGTCCCTTATTCCAAGTTAAGTAGATTGGGAATGCATCAAACATAAACTTGAGCTACCTCTATATTATAAGAAACCTATTAGAAGACCAAAAAAGTAGAGGAAGAAGTAATCAAATATGCCTAAGTCAACTATTAGAAAGATAGATTCATTATAGCAAGTGCCTCCAAGTTGGCCACAATGCTAATACTTGCAAACGTAAGGTCCACAAGAATAACAAAATCATGCAAGGAATTAAAGGGAAAAAGGTAATGTATCTAACATTAATAGGAGGTATATCATGTAGGGATTCATCATTAGTTTACACTTGTTCAATTGTTTATGACACTGATTTCGGTTTCTTTTCTGGATTAGGTGAAAAAATTCAAAGCCATCATCATAATAAGGGATGTTGAAGCACCTGAGGCAATTAATTGTGCACCAAGAGCACCACCATCAACAGAAAATAGCTAAATTTTCCCCACATCCAAAGGAAAGGGAGGGAAGGCAAAGGGTTAAGCAAATAGCCACTTTAGCTAATCATGATTAAAATTTATGGTAATTAGTTTTTGGTTATTTATAATAATGTAAAGGACAACATATCAATTACACTAAGAATTTTGGTTTTTGTTGGGGAATTGTATTTGTATTGGATTGGAATTCTAGTCTAAGTCTTTTATTATGTATTCTCCATGAAACTCTTACATTTGTGTTCAAAATTTAGAAATTTTTTATTAGGTCTTATTCTTTTTAGAAGCAATTATAATTGATGTCAATTGTAGGCTTTAGTCATATTCATAGTGATATGATAAACATGAAGTTATTCATTATGTTTTTTGAGGTTATAGCATGAAAATGGAACATGGTTGTCTAGTTGTTATGGATAACTTCAATGGGAAAATATGGGTTCATATTCATAGTGATATGATATACATGAAGTTATTACACTTGTGTGTTCTGATATATGTGGACTTATAAACACACTGTTATTTGGTAAGAACAACTATTATATAGCATTTATTGATGACTTTAGTAGGAATATATGGGTTTATATGATGAAAACAAAATCTGAGGCAAACGAAACTTTTAAAACTCTCAAATTGATGGCTAAAAGGCAAGGTGGGAGGAGTATCAAGGTGCTCAAAATTGATGAAGGTAGAGAATTTAATTTTGAAGAATATAATACTTTTATAAGATAGAGGGAATGATTCTTGAAGTGACAATACCTAATACCCCATAATAGAATGAGAGGCTTTGAGCTAATTCCTAATGATGTAATGACTGAAGAAGGTCCCTTAGTGCATCTGGCTCTTTTTGTAGACTGTGCATCAATGGCCTTTGAAGATGCAATTAAAATTAATATTTGGACAAACTCGATGCAATTGAAAGAAATGCTGCATGGGAATTAGTTTTTTACTATTTTATGGTTAAAGCTGAGTTAGTCAATAGACTAGTTTGTTAAGTCTGATAGTAGTTAAGTAATATAAAGGTTGAAACTTGTATTGTATCAAAGTTAAAGTGAATAAGAATGAATTTTTATCTTTCTCTATCTTCTTTCTCTTAAACCATCTCTATATTGTTTCAAGCTTTTGATTGTATTACTGTAACTAGCTCTAACCAAACTAACATATATAAATAGGCATAAATTTGAAAAACTCATTAAATAATCCCAAAAGAGTTCAACCAATGAAAAACTCATCAAATTCAATATTTATATATTGTGGTTGCAACTAAGTTGGCATAAATTTGCTTTTCTTGTACAATTGATTTAAAGTGTATTATGGATTATACAAATGTGTGGCTGAAATTTAAGATTAGTATAGACTAAATATCTTGTTTAATTGTGACAAAATCTAATTTCTTGAGATTTATGTGTCCATAGCTTCCATCTATGCTAGTCTGCACTGAGTGGTTAGTTAGTGACTTACAAAGTCAATTATCATAACTTAAAACTAACATTTACTTATCGTGATGGTTTTTTTTTTCATGCTAAAGTGCTAAGATAGATGCACTCTATGATGTCTTTGCATGAACTACCCCATGAGTCACCATATCAGAAAAATGTTTAGTTTCTCGTTTTTCTTAAAAGTCATATGAGTAGCACTTGACCCTTTTCCATTTATTTTAACACCAAATATAATTGTCCCACTTTTTAGAATACTGTAAGGGTGAAATATTTGATTTTAGACTTTAGAGGGCTAATATATCCCAAAGACAAATTTTATGAGGGTAAAATGTATTTTCCCAATATTATATAATGGTAGCATGCTTGACAATCAAAAGAATTACTTGTCATTCACAACTATTTTCCTAGAAAAAAACTTGCAGTTGGAGGTTGAATGCTTGGTGACATGATTTGTTGTGTCTTGTGGTCTAAGTTGACATGTCTTACATGATGAAAAGTATTCATACCCTTAATGTGAAACTTAGAAAGTTGGTGCCCCCAAATCATATTTGTTAATTAGTGTAAGATTAATTGCATGTAAAGAACTTGTACCATCGTTTCCTTATTAGAAATTTTTATGTGAACTTTCATAGTTCAAAATGTATTAATATAACCAAAATTATATAAATGCCAAATTAATTATTTAAAATTAACTTAATATGAAAGTGATAATATTGTGGGGGTTAAATATGGCACTTAAGCCAATCGCTATTACTAGTTATATAAGCATTGTAATTGGGCTATCTTGTGATGGGTTAGCTTAATCCAGTCAAGTTAATACATACAAGGTAGGTCCCTGCTGTCTCTTTAGGTCAATTCCTATAGTCTCTTCATTGGCATTCGTAGACGCATTCTCCTATAAGCTATTAGGGATCGAGAAAAGTGAACCTACTAAGATTCCCACTTGTTTAACTTAATGGATTTACAGCCTAGGCAAGGTAAACAATCTTTTTACATTGTAATTATTATTTTCAATTTATATTATATTTATGTCATGTAATATGATAAATTAGATATAGATAATTGATTCAGTTCTGTGATGCAATTTCTGTATATCTATCATTATTGATTATTTTGAGGAAACATGTAGTCGATAGAGAATAGTTATCAAATAGCATTCTGTATTGATGTGATTTGTTATTAACTAACATATACATTTTTTATTGTCACCTAAAACATGCAGCACCTTTTCCTTTGGATCTTATAAACCATGGGGCTAGTGGTCAGGCCAGCATAATACAAATTTTTTTGGAACATTTGGCCATATAATTTAAAGCGAAGGCATAGATGTATTTTTTCTGAGTACTGCAAAGTTCTTGGCATTGGCATTGTCTTTTGAGACATTGAACATACTTCTATCAGGGATTTCAAATTCTCCGTATATAAAACCTAATGGTAAAAATCTAGTTGCAATTTAATTTTACACAGGTAAGTCCTCACTAACATATCAAGTTTGCATTCCAATAGTCCTAATTTAAAAGGTTAAGAAGTACAAAAAATCCATACACATATATATGCTAGTTATAAATATTGCCTCCTAAACTTATAGAAAAATTACTCCTATATATTTTTGTATAGATTGAAAAGAGAAATATTTTACATTAAACACAGGTTGAAATATATAAAATTCATTTATCACATATATTAATACATAGTTATAGGAAAATGACCAAAAATAATATTGTATTATTATTTTATTATTTGATTTTTTTCATAATTATATATATATTTATTTATTGTCCGTACAAGTCAAAAAAATTTTGGGTTAGAAACAAAATCTTATATATATATATATATATATATATTAAGTTAGTTATAGGAATGGCAATAGAGAGAGTATGGGTAAGGGACTAAGATTCTCATGTTAGGAAATCTCGACTAAAGATAATCAAATTGTGGAATAGGATAAAAAATAAAAATTTAATTTTAAAGAAACTAGATTTCCAAACCAATGATCAATTGTGCATCATTCAAATTAAAAGAAAATCAATCAGAACAAAAATATACCTCTCTCCAGGTTGAAATGTGTTGTGGAACTTTATGAAGAGATACTTAAATGTGTCTCCTCTTAGGCAAGTCCACACGGTTAACCTCCATTTTATCACACCTTCATGCTAGTGTTAGTGAATGATGATTATAAAGAGAAAGGGAAAAAGAACTGACAATTTTTCGAGATTAACTTAGTACATGAGCACACATGAATATAGTGATTGGTGACTAAAACTCTTATAGTTGCTATTGTGAATTAGGTTTTTTTGCAATTCTTGTAGATATCTTTTCATAATCATCTTAAGACTTGCCTATTAAGTTCCTCCTTATAAAAGACTACTAGGGTTTTTGGAGTCCTAATTTATTACTACTTAATGAATAAGAAATTTCCTAAAACATAATCCAATAATATAAATTAATAAATAAATAAACCTTTTATTTATATTTATTTTCAGGAATTCTAGTTAACTACTACATTCGACCTTATGTGTGTGACATTTAGGTTCACCTTTAAGCTAATGCAACATGATTATTCGTAATTAAATTAAACATCATTAATTATCTTATTTTTTGTATTATTCTCTCTGAATAAATAAATATGAATACATTTGACCTTATGTATGTGACATTTAGGTTCACCTTTAAGCTAATGCAACATGATTATTTGTAATTAAATTAAATATTTTTAATTTAATATTTAGAATTAATAATTTCTTTAATTCTAAATCTGATAAATCATGATTAAAGTCTAGTAATATGTCATGAAGACCTAATTAGCATGAATTATAAATATGAATGTTTTCAATTACGATTACTATGTAGTATAGTCTTTCCATTCGTTCAATGTCCTGATTAAACTTAGAATATGATATTAAGATGAAAGTCCTAACCATTTGATAACTATGCATCTATTCTTTTACTCATTTATGAAACTCAAAAATCTTTTTATTGATTTCAAGCTATTTTGGCCAAGGATTTCCTGAGCTATGGTGCTTAGGAAATATAGGACATTAAGGATTTCCTGAATTAGGGTGTTTAGGAAATATAGGACATATTCTTCTTATTTTGGGAAGTGATGGATCCTTTGTTAATATTTACAAAGCTTCATATATAGCAAAGCTATACCCAATGTTTGTCCCTTTAATGATTCTTAGAAATCAGAACAACATTAAAGTATAACTGACTACATATTAGATTACTATGATGTCTCAAGTCTATGGATCAATCAACACTACTTCAATGTTAGAATTTCAGTTTAACTTATTTATATTCCATTCAGGAATTCTCGAGAGGGTCAACTCGGTGAACTCATTTTACTAATGAGCACTTACATGTTTGCACTAGTGTCTCTACATAATGTTTATAAAATGAAACATCCTCATAATTGAGCATATATCATATGTGTTGGTTTATCCAAATAATTAGTATCCATTCTCAATGATTCAATGACTAGGAGTATTTAGGATCGAGCTTGTAAGGAATCTCATTTCATGACCATCATGCATGGACTTATCTATTAGCCTTCTTGATCATATATGATAAATAAAATACCTTTATCAACAATAATAAATTTGAATAAAATTATTATAAATTATATCCTATTACATCATATATAATTGGCTTATAGGGCACAATTCTAACATTCTATATATATGTCTATCCCTATTCAAAAATAGTCACCCATCCCATACCTGCACGGGTAGACTTTTAAGTAACTATCTTCATCTCCATTAAATCACCGGATCTCCATTCCTGTCTTCATTTTATTTAAATGATTCATATTCACCAATATTCTATTATATATATATATATATTTTAATAAAGATTCAAGTTTAAATATAATAATAATACTAACAAAACAAACAATAACATAAAGTTTTTTATCTTAGAAAAATTTATATTTAAATTAAATGATTGCATGCATAATTTTAGTTTATTTATTATATAATTAAATTTATATATATTATGTTATATGGGTATGGGGAGGATTGAGTTGTACAGTCTTTATACTCGACTCTGTACCCGTTAAAATCTCCACAAAAATTCTTTTATTCTTGTCTATTTTTAAAGTCAATACCCTTACTCATAAAATAAAAATTAATGATATTTCATGGATTTATGTCAAATTGTCCTCTGTAGTAAGTTAAAATGAGCAAAGCAAATTTCAAACATATTATATCATACAAAAATGTAAAATGAATTATAAAAACTAAATTGTTGAAATAATACTACCTTTTAAATATTACAATGCCATAAATGCCCACCGAAGGCGGAGAGCACCATGGTTTGAATCCGTCGAGAATCACAATTGAATTAATCACATTTCTTTTTTGCTTTATGGTGAATAGCTAATAAATTTATCCTAAAGCTTGAATGGCTAACTCTTTATAACTATAAATAAAAAATAAAATTGATTTTGTTTTGATATATATTCAGAACTTTGTAAAATTTTATAATTTTTTATGTAAATTTCATATAATAGTTACAATTTTTTTTTAAGAAATATGATGCAATGTTATATTTTTGTATAACAAAAATGCAAAATTTTTATATCTACGAATAAGAATTACAATATAAAATTTGTTAAATATTTGGGAAAAAAAGTTATAAGAAATAGGAAAACACCTTGTGTTTACTCTAAACACTTAATAATATATATATATATATATATATATATTTTTGGTTTGTGGTAAATGAGCATGGAAAAGATGAAAAGAGAGAAAGAAACCACACACCTCAACATGCATCAAAGAATAAAGGCAACTATAAGAATCCTTCAAGAGCTGCAATTTTGTCTCTCTCCATGGACAAACTAGGATTCGCAGGCCAATAAAACACTTATATTTGCATAATATGATGTTTCAGTCACTTATATTTGTTTACTCTCATGTTTCAATCCTTGTCCTTGACTAACTATAAACATGAATTTGTCACTTTTTTAATGATATAATGAGATTGTTATTAATTGTG
>JANHAO010013856.1:0-15626 GCA_026873985.1 Saraca asoca | reverse complement strand
AGAGTGCAAACGGCTCTGAGCTTACTCGAGATTCAAAAACTCAGTGAATGGTCTCTACCTCGCTACAATCGGAATAATGCTAGTATAGTCGACATCTCACATATGGGCGCATCACTCACGATCACTCAAGGCGTAGCTCACTCGCAGAATGACGAGTAGACTGAAAAGTAAAGAACAGCTGATTGGCTAAAAGAGAAATTCTCATTAACTGTCAAAAGTGTACATACAACAATGCGTGAAGCATTCATTACAATGTCCGAAAGAAGAAGGACCCGTACAAAAGAACCTCGACAAGCGAGGTCAGGGTTCTGCAGAGAAAGCTTCAACAGGCCATCCAAGTCTCAGCAAGCTTCCTCAGAAGCCAAGATGCCAGAAAGCTTCAACAGCTCTTCGTTCTCCTCCATTAAAGTTTCCTGAAGTAAAAAGAAGAATACCTCAGGTTACTTATAGACCCGCTCGGCCCTTCGAAGAATCCATATGAAATCTGGGTAAATCTTCATCTAACGGCCTGCAGCAAGCGGCAGTGCCACGTCAATGGCCAAAAATGGTAAATAGGGGAAAGCATGGCCTAAAGCAAATATGGAAAGACATTTGACGTGACACTTCATTCAAAGAAGTACACTGACCAAAGATAAGCATCCAGCCTCGGGAACATGCAACTCCCAGTTCGTAAAGCACACTGAGAGTTGGGGGGCTTATGTTGTATACTAAAATAGCCTTGCGTGGATGAATCCCCGAGGGATCGAGGACCAGTCATCACGCTCAAGTAAAGAGCCTCTGAAAGCTCATACAATGGCAACGAGTGCCAAACCCGTCTCTCTCACCCGCATCACTCGACCATGATTCGAAGGGCCACTCCCCAACGATGGCATGGCTCAGTGACAAGGGGCTCGAATGTCGACTTAGCGACCGCTTCCCCCACACTCGCGCCCTCGCTGCGGCAAGCCTAACGACTTCCCTGAAAAGCTCTCGCTTAAGACAGCAGAGTGCCTTGCCTGGCATAGGGGTAGCTACAAGCCTACATGTCGGCCTAAGAAAGCTTGTTTCACAGCCTATGGCCAGATATGGCCTTCTTATTGTCTTTTCTCATTTATTTGATATAACACAACTATAGCTAAGCATGTAATGCATAGCATCTCTCCCTCTTCTATAAATAGGATTACCCTGTTAGCAGAAAGGGAGGAGAGGCCAATCTTGTAAACAAAGCTTCTATATATTATCAATAAAACTTACGTCGTGGACGTAGGGTCCGATACCGCTCGAATTTGGCCGAACCATGTTAAAAACACTGTCTTTCCTTCTCCCTCTTCCTCTTGGTCATCCTTTATAGCACTTCAAGAGTGGCATTGATTCCTGAACTCTACATCTTGTTGGCCGAAGTTTGGTTCCCCCACACGGACCATATTTCAAAGTCAACAGCGTCTAATAATAAATGCTGGGCAAATTATTGTAGTATTATTGGGGGCTGATGTGTTGGTTCTGGAGGCTGAGCTATCAGTTAGGAATGTATGCCCTCAACTGATGACTAGACTTCTGTACCTATGTCCTGCTTGCTATCTTAGCGACCTGGACCTACATTGGATACTTTGTTGGCCATGGACTGATCTCGTCACTGGATCCATCTAGAATGAGTCTGTTGAAAGATGGCCCAGATGCTATGTTTCATTTAGCAAGCTGGTGCCCTTCCTAGCGAGTTGGGTTCTCGCTTCAATCTCAACCTATGCTCTAAGTTCATGGTTAGCAAGCTGATACCTTGCTAAGTAACCTTAATCATCAAGTGATTTGGATCTCTTTCTAGCTAGGCTTGGCCGATCAATTTTGTATAATCTAGAAAATACCCATAATATCAAGCCCTCTAACTCTCAGTTCGCTTCATAAACTAGGAGTTGTAGTCTGCTGATAAAGTCATTGCTCACAGTCTACAACATTGTCAAGTCTTTCATCTACAATTCACTGTTTAGTTAAAATTTTCTGTTTATAGTATGTCATGTTGTCATTTCAGGTCTCAATCTCTCATTTCATCTGCATCAGGCCATGCCTCCCATTGTGGATGCTCTCCAACTGTTAGTGTGACAGCCTTGCTTTGTTGTGGATCATTCGATTTAGTATAGTTAAATACCCTCTGGACTTTTCGGTGAAGTCCAGCTTATCTATATAAGGCATGGGAAGTTCTCTTCCCTTCTTCACAGAGCAAACAAATGAGTGCATTAAGTGATCCCCTCATATTTTTGAAGCTTTGGCCTTCATCTATGTGCTTTGAGGTGTATGGTCTATTGCATGGTCTGTTGCATGAGACTGTGAGTGTGAATGGCCCATTGCACGGGGTTCCTATGGGGTATTCTTTCTTAAGAACTTTGAGAACTTACCTGTAACCTCCTCTTGGAGCTAACAAGTTTAGCTCTCCTTTTTTTACTCTTTGTCCTTTGGCAAGCTGATTGCTCAGTTTCTAGCCATGGCCAGGAGTTGCAAGGCGGAGGGAGGGGCTTCCAGCTTTGGAGGAGGCTTGGGCAGAGGAGCTAGAATTGCCTAATTTGCTTGCTGGCCTTGTGACTTGTCATGGCTTAATCCTTTCAATTAGGTTCTCTTGTCTTTTTTTTCGATGGTGCCAAGTGTTTCTAGGCCTCTAGACAGCTTGATGAAGCTGAAGGATGCTTTCTTTGCTTAGGAGGACTAGGGAAAACTTGTGTAGCCTTTCTGCTTGCACCTAACACTATTTCTCCCTCTTCAAGCATCTCAAGGGATGCTTGATTTGGATGAGCTATTAGCTTGGGTGAAGGTGGAGCTGGAGTAGTTCCTCCTACATATTATGGCTACAAGCTTACTAGCATTCAACCTTTCCTTAGTCAGTTATAGGTTTGTTTCATCTTGTATTCTTAATCCTTTATGTAGTTTTACCTCGTTGAAAGAGGTTTTGTAATAAAATTTTGCCTTTTATTGTTCTTCCCGATTATGCCACCTTACCGATTTAGTAGGTTGTCACGGCAATGTTAGTCCTTGCAAATCATAACTCAATAATCGTTAGATAAAGTTAATGCTCGTTAAGCCAATTGGCCTCAAACAATAAGTTGAACTAATGCGGAGGGACTCCCGCCAATAGACTATGACTAAAAAGGATATGTGCCATATTGGGTGACTAATCGGTCGTATCAGTTCATTTCAGTCGACAACAAAATTGAGCATCAGAGTGCCTTTGTTGAGCATGAGCCCGAGTACCAGAGTGTTAGAGCGCTTTCGCCTATTTAAGATGAGATGTTTACATAGGTTGTATAGACGCATCTTAGCTTGCATAAGAGTTTAATACTAAAGCACTTCTTGGACGCGAGGTCTTGATAGGCTACATGAGAATGCCTTGATCCACGCAAAAGTTTGGTGCTGATGGTACTTTTTGGACGTGGGTTTCAATATTGCCCGTATAAGAGTTTGGTGCTAAAGGCACTTTTTGGATGTGGCACATGCAAAAGTTTGGTGCATGGCTAGCATTTCTTGGACGCAGGGTTTTGGAGTTGTCTACATAAAAGTTTGGTGCTTAAGGCACTTCTTAGATGCGGCTCGTGCAAGAGTTTGGTACGTGGCTAGCACTTCTTGGACATGAGGTTTTGGAGTTATGCACACAAGAGTTTAGTGGTTGAGGCACTTCTTGGATGTGGCTAGCGCAAGAGCTTGATGCATGGCTAGCACTTCTTAGACTCGAGGTTCTGGAGTTATCTGCGCAAGAGTTTGGTGCTCGAGGCACTTCTTGGATGGGGCTCGTTCAAAAGTTTAGTGCATGGCTAACACTTTTTAGATGTGAGGTTTTGGAGTTGTCCGTGCAAAAGTTTGGTGCTTAAGGCACTTCTTAGATGCAGCTTGCACAAGAATTTGGTGCATGGCTAGCATGTCTTGGACATGAGGTTTTAGACTTGTCCACACAAGAGTTTGGTGCTTGAGGCAGTTCTTGGATGTGGCTCTTGCAAGAGTTTGGTGCATGGCTAGCACTTATTGGATGCAAGGTCTTGGAGTTGGGAGTCATGACCCACCGCTTGTGATCTGTAATTCCATGAACCGTTTAGCATGCTTTCTCTTGCTTTGTAAGTGACTCTTCAATTTCCCATAGCTAGGCCATCATGATTACTCCTACCTTCGGCACGTATGTGCATTGCTATTGTTAGCTAATTGCTGGCACTTGTTGAACCGTTTAATCATGGGTAGTTAATGAGTTCCTAGATCCAACGGTGTCGTTGCATGCTTTATAAGCAGAAGGGGCTTTTTCCTTCCCCATCACTTGCCATTTGAAACTTGAAGCTCCCAAATTCTCTCTGCTCGTTTCCTCTATTAACCATTATAATCACTTTTTGTCATCCGCTTTTGTTGGCATTGTTTCGCTTCCCTAGTGGTTGCTCGGATCCCGTTCACCAGAAAGCACTTTTGCATGCATTCTTAGACCTTCCGTTTCAGTCAGCCATGGTGAGTCTTTCTTCATTTTGCTATTTCTAGATTTCTCTATTTTGTAATCTGTGAGGCTTGTCTACCATTGTTTAAGGAATAAGAGTGCTAGTCGAGGTTGATTGTTTGCATATTTTCTTTTCTGCCTGGTTTGGTTCATTTGATTGATTCTGTTAGTAGACTCTAGGCTTTCTGGTTACTGTTTCAAGTCTAGCATTTGCTATTTGGATTTTGTAATTCGATCATTGAGTTCTTCTTGTCTATTGGAGTCCGGGTTGTAAATAGGTGGCTTGGGGTCTTCATGGTCTACCGCATAGGAAGCTATCAGCCTTAGCTTTTGGTAGGGTTTGCTTGTAGCAACCTGACCAGTCTTTTCCCTTTGTGTAGTGGGTGCAAGTCGTGGATGCCGCCATTACCAAATTAGGAATGAAGATGACAAACCTGGCTCCTCAGCCCAGAATGTGGAGCTACCGCGACATCTTGGTGAAGCAACCTCAAGGAGTGGCAAGGTCACTAGGGATTTTACCGCTCACCTAGCCTCGTTAGGGTTCAAGAGGTTGCTACAGGTCCATGACCTAGTCGTCATGCATTTAGTCTACATGTTTCATTTGTCCGTCTTCACGAGCTTCAGATCGCAATCCAAACATATCGACTCCCCAGGGGATGCAACCTCATGATACCTTTTTCGAATGACTATGCCCTTTATCCATCTTGGGAGTTCATCACTGTTAGTTTCCCGCACCTCATTGCAGGACTTAAGTTCCCGATACACCCTTTCATTATCAATTTTCTAAACAAAATGAGACTTAACCCAGCTTAGCTTGCTCCAAATTCTTATACCCAGCTCATTTCTCTAGTGCTAATTTACTTAGGCAACAGTCTTCCACTACCTTCGGCTAAAGTTTGGTGTTACTTGTTTAGCCTTAGGTGCACAAGCACATCGGACAAGCTCTATTACCTTATGGCTCAGTTGACAATGCACAAGAAGATCCTGCTGCAAGTGGATGCTAAAGGGAAATCTAACATGGGGCATTATAAAACCCGTTGGTTTTACATTTCGTGCCCCTCCCTGTGCAATCTCCAAAATTTTAGATTTGTTGTTACCCCTAGTGTGCAAACTAAAGATATGTGAGTTTAATGATTTGTTCGTATTTGCTTTTGATTCTAACTTTTATCTCATTTAGTAGACAAGACCGGCCAAAAGCCAACGCTACAAGCTGGGGAGCTAGGAGTCTTGAATCGATGTGCTACCTTGAACGATCTTGAAAACGACTTTCGCTTCAACGAGGACCTCTTTGGCTTTCACAAGCTCACTCTGGCCAAAGACATCAAGCTCACTAGGGAGATTGAAATTCGTCTGGCCACAAAGGTTAGTCCCAGCAACTTTAAGGATTACAACAAGATAATGGAGCTCATTCTCAGGATGCCACCCTTTGACGATGAAGAGATCTCACTAGATCCCCATGGACCATAGCCCCCGCTATTGAAAGTCAACCTTTAGTTTCGATGATAGCTCCTTCACAGGGGCCAATTCCTGTGTCTCAACCTAAGGTGGCAGTTGCAATTGAGGTCACCACCCCTTCCGAACCTTCTACCAAAAGACGAAGGGTAGACAAAGGGAAGAAGAAGGTCACTCTTTGTAAGCGAGTGCACCAAAGGCTAAGGTCATGAAGCTATCAGTCGAACCTACCTCCAAGATGAGGGAGCATGTTAAGGTTCTTATTGATAACATTGATACAATTTTGGAAACTTGCAATGAGATTCAGGTGCTGGAGTCCGAGGAGTTTTCCCTTGGGAGGTTGGTGGGCTATGTGGCTCATCACAACTTAATGGTAAGTGAAGTTTTTTTATCCCGGTTCTCTTATTTACTTCGTAATCTAACTTTGGCTCCAACTTTTCAGAATCTGCTAATAATGATGAAGATGGATGAGGCACTCCATGCCCATGATATGGAGAAGGAGAGCCTCGAGGGTAAGCTCGCTGTCACCTTTGCTGAGGTACTAGATTTGAAGGAGAAGATCAAGAATTCTGAGGTTGCCTTATCCTATGCAGAAGCGGATCATAAGGCCACCATACTAAATCTTAGCCTAACAACTAACGATCTAGCCAAGGCAAGGATTGACCTGGACTTATCCGCCTATCAAGCTAAGTAAGTGGTGAGATTGGCTGAGGCCATGGAATGACAGGCTGGGTTTATGGAATAGCGAGCCAAGGTAACGGAGTAGCAAGCTAAGGTAGCTGAAAAGGAGTTAGAGGTGGTCAAGAGGGAGGTGCTCTCACAAAGGAGGAAGTCACTAAAGTTAAGGTGGAGACTACCTCATTAATAAAGAAGGCAGAAACCAAGACCTGTACCGCCTTCTTCTACACCTTGTGGGAGTAACACCCGAAATTGGATTTCTCCTTTTTCAGCCAGCAAGCTATCAAGATTGTCGAATGCTATAAGAGGAGGATTGCTAAGGCTAGCTCTTCTAAGCAGGGAGTGGACTCTGGTCCTAAAGTTTCTCCTGCTAGAAGCATTGCCAGCAAGGGCAACTTTTAGGTCGCTGAGGTTGTTGGTGCTCCTATGGCAAATGTCCTTGACACTCTTCTTCTTGGTCCTCAGTTTCAAGAGGGTCTGACTCCTTACGCTCTAGCTTTTTAGGCTATGGGCCTTGTAATTTTGTATTCCTTTTGAATTTTGTAATGTATTCTTAAACTTTGTATGAATTTATCCCATTGATGGATCAAACAAATTCTTATTCGCTTCTCTTTAATTTTATGCTCAAACATGCGTGATTTGACAAATTTTGGTGTGAAGATGAAAATTCGATGAACCGCTTTAACAAACATTTCTTACATAATACATCACTTCTTGTGTTGGACTTTATTAAGACTTTTATTCTATATACAAAAAAAAAAGTTCAAAGAATTACATGAGTGTTTATGCTTACTAATTTTTTACAAATATTGGGGGCTTAAATGATAATAACGGTGATGATGTTCGGCATTCCAGGCTCAGGAAAACTCTTTCCCTTCCATATCTGTCAAATGATAAGCCCCATTGCCAACAACTCTCTTAATAAGGTATGGGCCTTCCCAGTTTGGCCCTAAGGTCCCTTCACTAGCTTTACTTGCTCCTGAAAGGACAAGATGTAGTACGAGATTGCCAAGCTTATAGCTCCAAGCTCGTACTTTTTGATTGTAGTACCTCGTAACTCATTGTTGGTAGGTTGTGATCTTGAGGCGGGCTTTCTCCTTCGTCTCTTTTACATGATCTAGATTTGCAATGAGCAGCTGATCATTCTCTTCAAGATTGAAAGTAATCCTTCGCTGAGATACTACTTCAAGTTTGATAGGGATCATTGCTTTGTACCCATATACCATTGAAAAGAGGGTTTCTCCTATGGTGCTGCATACTATGGTTCTATAAGCCCACAATACCTTTGGTAGTTTGTCCACCCATGCTCCCTTTTTAGCCTCTAGCTTTGCCTTCAAGATTCGTTTCATAATCTTATTGACAACTTCAACTTGCCCATTAGCCTGCGAATAATCTACGACTGAGAAGCTTTTTATAATCTTAAGGTCATTGCAAAACTTGATGAACTGCTCACTATTAAATTAGGTCCTGTTATCAGTTACAATCTACTAAAGGATTCCAAACCTGTAAATAATATTACTCCACATGAATCTTTTGATCTTCACAGATGAGATCTCAACAAGCTCTTTTGCCTCTTCCCACTTGGTGAAGTAATCTATAGCCACTACCATGTGTTTGCAATTGCCACGAGTTATTGGGAGTGGTCCAATTAGGTCCATACCCCAGATTGCGAAGGGCCATGGACTAACCATCTACTGTAAGTAGGCTAGTGAGCTCATGGGATCTTCACAAACTTTTAGCACTTATTGCACTTTCTAATGAGGTTGACAGCATCCTGCTTCATTGAAGGCCAGTAGAACCCTTATCAAAAAGCCTTTTGAGTGAGAGACAGCCCCTCGGTGTGGTTTCCACAATGACCTATGTGGATTTCATCCAAAATGGTATCACAGTCATTGCCATCAATGTATCTTAAAAATAGGGTCGTGAACCCTTTTTTATATAGTATGTCATCGAAGATGCAGTATCTGGTTGCCCGAGCTCGCAATCGTTGTGCCTCGAGCCTATCTTCCAATAGCTTGCCATCTTATAAATAGTCCAGGATCGGATTCAGCTAAGAGCTTGATGCTTTAGCAATTGTCATCATGACATCATTCTGCTTAATGCTTGGGGATGAAAGGACTTCAACTGGGAGCACCCCTAAGAAGTTAACATCTTCGATTGTAGCTAGGCGAGCTAAAGCATCAGCGTGCACATTTTGAGCTCACGATATTTAGTTAACTTTATATCATTGGAAAGAATTTAATTATTCTTGGACTTTTTAGAGATAACTGGTCATATTTGACCCTCGAGTTTGGTATTCACCCCTTATGTGGTAGACAACAAGCTACAAATCATTGAAGATCGTCATCCTTTCAGCTCACACCTCTTTAGCTAATCTCAACGTGGTTAACAGCGCTTCATACTCAGCCTCGTTGTTGGTAGCCTGGAAACCAAACCTTAATGCACAGGGGATTTTATGTCCCTTTGGACTAATAAGGAGCACGACTACTTTGGCTTTTTGATTGCTCGATGACCCGTCCCTGTACAGTTCTCACCACGGGGTTTCTGAAGTTTCTACCTTTCTACCTCTTCTTGCATGAGCCCTGTGAATTCCACAATGAAGTTGGCTAGAGCCTGCCCTTTGATTGCTGGTCTGGGCTTGTATTCAATTGAGAAAGCTTAATTGCTTATTTGAGCAATCAACCTGAAGCGTATGTCTTTTGTAAGACTTGCCGAAGTGGAAACCAGGTGAGAAACTTTATGCTGTAGGCTTGAAAGTAGGGTTGCAGCTTCCTCGATGCAATGACTAGGTAGTAAGTGAGCTTCTCCATAGGCGAGTACCTTGTCTCGGTATCCAACAGTCTCTTGCTCACATAATAGATAGGAAACTAAGCTCCTCCCTCTTCTCGCATTAAGGCTGTGCTAAGGACGTGTTAGGACACCCCAAGTATATAATCAGCTTCTTGCCCTCTTTTGGCTTAGACAAGAGTAGAGCTCATCCAAGATACTATTTAAGTTCTTGGAAGGCGACCTCACATTCTTATGTCCATTCAAACTTCTTTGCCTTCTTCAAGATATCGAAGAAGGGGACACATTTGTTCGTTGCCTTCAATATGAATCTGCTAAGTGTCATGACTTGGTTGTTCAAGCTTTGCACATCTTTGGCTCCAGTGGGGGATCACATGTCAATGAGAGCTTTAATCTTTTCCAGATTTTCCTTGATCCCCTTGCTGTACACCATAAAGCTAAGGAACTTTCTCGAGGCAACTCCGAATGTGCACTTAAGCGAGTTCAATTTCATCTAATACCTCCTTAGGATCTGGAACATTTCATCCAGATCATGGACATGGTTGGCAAGCTATTTGGACTTCACCAACATGTCGTCCATGTATACCTCCATCGTCTTGCTGATTTGATCTCCGAACATCATGTTCACCAATCACTGGTAAGTTACTCCTATATTTTTGAGCCTGAAGGGCATTACCTTATAGCAATATAACCTACAATTGGTGATAAATGAGGTGTGCTCTTTGTCTTATGCGGCCATTAGGATCTGATTATATCCTAACTATGCATCCAGGAAGTTAAGGAGTTCATGTTCTGCTATTGCATCTACAAGTTGGTCAATCCTCATTAAAGGGAAGCTATCTTCTGGGTATGCTTTGTTCAGGTTAGTGAAGTCAATACATGTCCTCCACTTTCCGTTTTTCTTTTTCACAAGGATGGGTTGGCCACCCAAGTGGAGTAGTGGGCTTTTCAGATAAACTTGTTCGCTAATAGCTTATCCACCTATTCCTTCAATGTGGCATAGCGCTTGGCAATCATTGGCCTTTTCTTTTAACAAACTGGCTTGTGCCGGGGGTTAATATTGAGCCTATGTGACATAACCCTGGGGTCAATGCCTATCATATCTTCATGGTTCTAGGCAAAGACATCTAGATTGGCCTTGAGAAACTTACCTAACTGTGTTTTTACATCAGGTGGCAAGCTTTTCCCAAACTTAAGGCATCTTTCTACATCTGCTTCACTGACCATCACCTCTTCGAGCTCTTCAACAAGACCAGTAGCTCGTTCAATGTCCACTTCACAAGGGTTGAGATCGTAGTTGACCCCCTTGGTGCTCATAGCTTAGGGTTCTCCTTCGGATACCACATGTACCTTTTTCCCTTATGCACAGAGCTTGATTGTGTCCTCGTAGCAACACCGAGCTGTCTGTTACTCTCACCGCACACATCCGACTTCATTCAGGGTCAAGAATTTTATGGTAAGCATCCTAGTAGATGTGACCATGTCAAGATCATTCATAGTAGGTCACCCCAGCACCACTATAAACTAAGGGGTAGTCTATAATCAAGAAATCTACCAGAACAGTTGCTTGGTGGTCCAAGTCTCCAAGAGTGAGTGGGAGTCTAATTTGTCCCACCAGTACTGTTCTATCTCCCACAAAGTTGTAGAGGGGCTTAGGAGAAGGATTTAACTAGCTTGTGCTCATGCCCAACTGGTCGGAACATCCTTTGTACATTACATTGACGAAGCTACTAGTATCGACCATTATTCTCCTCACATCAGTGTTGCCAATCTTGGCATGGATGACTATCGCGTCATTGTGAGGAGCATGGATCCCTCGTGCATATTCTTTCATGAACGTGATACTTTCTGCGGTTACTTTAGCTTTCTTGGTGAATCTTTCACATTCCACATGATTCGCAAGTAGGACGTGGCCTGCTGTCCACACATAGTGGTCGTGTGACCTGTTCAAGGTACCAGTAATGTGAGGTCTACTATGAATAGCGAATATGGTCCTCACTGAAGGTGTTTCCTCATACTTTGACATCTACTGGTGCTGACGCTATGCCAATTGCTAAAGATGCGAGGGTCGTTATCCTGAGGGTCTCACCACATAATCCCTCAAGCAACCTCTCTTGATGAGGTTCTCAATGGCATCTTTTAACGCCCAGCAATGTGAGGTGTTGTGCCCAACTTTGTTGTGGTAGGCATAAAACTTGCTTTGATCTCTTCGCCCAAGGGGAGCTTTTATGGGTCTGGGTCTTCCGAAGTCCTCATTTTTCCTTTCGGTCGTGAAGATTCTGTCAAAAGTATATGACAAGACAATGTAACTATCGTAGTGACCTTGCCATTATGGTCACTTGCTTCTGGCCTTTTTCGTGGCTTGACTTTTAGAGATGTTCTTCTAGCCCTCTCGACTATTCCCACCTCCAGCTCTCTTCTTGCTCCTACTGGAGCCGCTTGCTGCTTCCTTCCGATTAGGTTTCTTTAGGCCAAAGGTTCCTTCCCATCGAATCCCTTTGGCGGCATGTTCATAGAATTCACCCAAACTCTTCACCAGAGACTTGTACATGTCCTCATATAACTTTCCATCTTTGTGGAGTTCGGCTGAGATAGTTATGAGAACACTCTCGTCCAACAGGTTCTCCACGTTACTGACCTCGCATCAAAATTGGGCAATATGGACTTTAAGCAATTCATCTTTCTGTTAAAAGATTGTCACTAGGTGGCAAGATGGTGCGAGTTGTCTCTTCAATGCCCTGTATTCATTAAGGAATCTCGCTTGGCATTCCTCCTAGTTACAAATGCTACAAGCTAGGTGACTCCTAAACCAGGTTCATAGTATCTCTCTAAGAATGGCAAGAAAGACTTAACACTTCACCAACAATCTGGAGGTCTGGAGGTCCATCTGAACATTGAATACGTCTAAATGGCTATATGGGTCACGATCCCCATTATATAGCAGGATTTTAGGGACCTTGAACCTATGAGGCAGGGGTTCTATTTCAATCTCTTTGGTGAATGATGTCTTTTCCTTGTAAAAGTCTTGCCCGCTCTGGGCCATAGGTCCTTTTTCTAGCTATTTCACCCTCTGAAGTAACTCCTCAATCACAGGGTCCTGAGTTATAAACCAATGATTAGTGGTTCCCTGGCTCCTATCATCTCGCTGACTGTAAGAATGGCGATCTGAGGTCTTGTGCCTTCAGCTATGTTCGTGACCATGCGAGTGGCAGTCTGACTTATGCCCATAGTCCGTTTCATTGGAACTTTCTTCTTGATGTGAGCTCTCACGCTGTTGATCATCTCTTTCATCTTCGCGAACTCTATGAACCTCTGACCTTAGCCACAAATTGGACGAGTGAATGGAGTTCGTCCATTGACGTTCGACTCTAGCAGGTTCTTCATGTTGAGGCTCTAACTGTTGGGGTCTTTCTTCTGGCATAATGACTCTAACTTGTCTCTATGTGCCCCGGGCATGTGCCTGGGCCAGTGCTCTAACCATGTCTACCAATTTCCTCAGTGTTTTCAAGAGCTTTTTAGTGCTGGTACCAAGTTTAGGCTCCATTTACTTCAAGAATGGCAGGTTGGTGTGGATTGGGAGGTGCTAGGCCAACTATAGCACCTGTTATGGGGGCAGTAGAGTCCCGTCAAGGCTGTGATTGACCCTCAAGCTGGCCAGTGGTGGCTCCTGTGCTCCTAGTGGCTTTTCCTTTTGCCATTGTAGTTAAATTAGTATGTCAAAGATGAAAAGAATGCAGTGGGGGCCCTCCTTCTAGAGCCAAAATGTTGATGGCAAAATCCGGTCAACAGGTGTAAGTCTGATGTTACCCCAAACTGTAAGCCGAGGACATGAGCTAATGGGAAAGAAAGAGGAAAAAGAAGAAGAACAATAACAAACACTAGAAGCTTTTATCGTGGTTCAACTAAAGCCAATCTGCCCCTACGTCCATGGTGAGTTGCATTAACTTCGTGTGATGGTTTTCTTTGTGTAACTCAATGGAGATGCAATGCTATGTTGCTATTCTAGCTACAAAGGTTCCCCCTTATTTATAGAAGAGGGGAGGGTTACAAGTATAATTTGACAAGTAACAAAATGATTATTTTCGCTGCATCGAGCAATAAATGCTTGGCGTCTGATAATAAATCCCGGGCAAATTATTGTCGAACTATTGGGGGCTGATGTGTTAGTTCTAGAGGCTAAGCTGGCGGTTGGGAATGTGTGCCTTCAACTGATGACTAAACTTTCGTACCTGTGTTTTGCTCACTATCTTAGTGACCTGGACCTGCATTGGGCGATCTCCTGGCCACAGATTGATCTTGTCACTGGATCCATCTAGAATGAGTCTATTGAAAGATAGCTTGGACGTTGTGTTTCATTCAACGAGCTGGTGCCCTTCCTAGCGAGTTGGGTTCTCGCTTCGACCTTGACCTGCGCTCTAAGTTCATGGTTAGCGAGCTAATACCTTGCTAAGTGACCTTGATCGTGAAGTGATTTGGATCTTTTTTTAGTTGGGCTAAGCTTTTTATTGGGCCTTGGCCGGTTTGTTTTGTATAATCTGAAAAATACCCATAACAAAAACAAACAAAAAAAAACAAAGAAAAATAATTATTAAGTAATCAAAATATAATTAATAATCTACATTAAAATAATTATTAAATATTTAAAATATAAATATGAATATTCAAATATAAATATAAGTAATTAAAATTAATAAATAATTATTTACTATTTTAAATAATTATTAAGTAATTAAATTAATGATTAAATATTTAAAATATAAATATAAATATTCAAATATAAATATAAATTATTAATATTGAGCAATTAAAATAAGTATTAAATAATTAATAAATTATTATTTAATATATTAAATAATTATTAAGCAATTTAAATAAATAAAAATACTGATTAAGTAATTAAAATAATTATTAAATACTTATTAATTATTTAAAAAATTAATAAATAATCATTCTTACATATAAAAATGCATAAGGTTTTGTAAGTATTAATCATGCCCTGTCATATACATCCACATGCAGAGAATAACAACTTATAATTGTTTCTTACTACATGAATACTGCTGGAGTGTGTTTTGGCTTTTATTGCATTCATTCAATAGCTTTAGATGAAACAAAGCTTGAAAGATAACAAGTAATACCATAATCCCAGTGTAGGAAACAATCATTTGGCCAATCTATAAGCAAGTTCGTGTTGCTTAGGATTAGCAAGCTGTCCAAAGCTTTACTATAAATGCAAACCATTTTAAACCAGAAATATTAACTACACTACACAATTCCCATGCTCTAAAGCCTCCCAACCATTTTCATTTGTCCAATGCATGCAACACATGGTCTTTATCAACATATTAATAAATTCATAACTAAAAAAACAGTAAACAATCTAATAAATATCCAATTGCACATTACTTATTTAAACACTAAAGCATTAAATTCAATTTCTGGGGCTTCATAATGTGATTTTTTTGGTAAAAAAAATTAGCATGGACCCTGCTAATATATCAGGTAGCATTGGTTTTCATATTATTGAATAAACTATCAATTTAGGAAATTTTCATATTGGTCAATTAATACTTCTTATCATAGCAATACATTGTTTGGAAGTGTACATCTACCATTGAGCATACTAATAAGTAGACATGACTTAATTGACAAAACAAACTTGTATCTCAATAAGGATTATAAAACTGAAACTCTGCTATCGCAGTTAGAACTTTTGTATTCTTGTTGGGTTTTTTTTTTTCCGAAGAGAGGGTAAATAGAAAGGCAGCCACCCAGCTAAGCAGGGGAGCATGACATGTCACTAGAAATTTAATAATCAACATTATTCACAAACATACAATATGACCACAGTGCTTTTATCTTTAAATAATATCACAGACATATAATCTGCAGTATTGGTGCAGTTACAACTACAACAACATTTGCAACATTCATGAATTTAGTCGTCTTTTTTCTTGGTTGTGTCTTAGGTAGCCCTTGTTACTTTTGATGGCTTTTTCTGTACTTCTCTTTGAATGAGAAATGAGAGGCTTAGAAGGAATTCTAATTCTATCTAAATATGTATAGGATAAGCTAAACCGAACTGATATTAAAGGAGATACAGCCTTCATTAGTTAACTTGGTGAGAGTTCAACTGGCAATATTTTTTTTATGTAAATGCCAATAGATGGAAATGGTCCAACTATGGGCTGCTAGAAAATACATTTAATCCAAGTTCCTATCGACATAAAACTAAACAATTTTAATTAGTAAGCTGAAACCTAATTGGATTGACTAGAAG
>JANHAO010013855.1:0-15651 GCA_026873985.1 Saraca asoca | reverse complement strand
TATTTTTTAAATAATTTATTTAATTTTAATCTTTTATAAATTAAATCAAAGAAATTAATATTTTAATTTATTAAAAATTGAATTTTGAACAAGAGTTGAGTCTATACATAATAAATGGTTCTGTCTTTTATTAATTAAAATTTATTTACTTTTATAACTGTACTAATTTAATTTTTTTTTTACAATAGTTAATTTTCCTTCTCTTTTATTGGGATCAAAGAAGAGTCATCCGATCTTAGCCATTCATGCCGTTGGATCAAGGGCTTCACTTCAACCCCCCACATCTCATATATGCGCCGTTCTGCACTGAGGAAAATGGAGGAAAGGAGGCAGATCCTCTATTACCAATCCTCATCTCTCATCATTCCCATCCATTAAGATCTTAGCCATCCGATCTTAACCACACCGCGTCACCGTTCATCACTCCCGATTTCGCATCAATCTCCAGTGTATCAAAAGGCTCAAACATCGAATCCCGCACTAGGTAAACAAGGAGGCATCCACAAGATAAGAAGCAAAACAAAGCATAGTGGGAGAGAAAGAGCTCGGAAAAGAAGATACGTACCAAGAAGATGTTAAGTGGAGGTCGATGATGGGAGAAGCAAAGGAGATGAGGGAGGAGGAATGAAGTTGCCAGTTGAAGTCAAGGGTTTCATAGGAAAATAATTCTTTATCTTATACGGTCCATTTCTAATCCAGCCTATTTCAAGAGATAAAAATTTCAACTAAAAGGTAAGATATGGTAGCAAACTTGATAGTCCTATACTATCGTGTTAGTTCATCAAACATAAAATAAAAGCAGGATAAGATAATTTATCCTACCTTATCATTTGTATGAGGTGCACTATTCAGGCCCTTAATCTCTTTCCACCACGAGAATAGGTGTGACGTGGTGGAGTGGCTATTTCAATATCTCTACCTATGTAACTTCCTGATTAAGATACATGAATAATGACGTAAACCCTGGGCTAAATTTGGTTTTATATTTCTTTTTAGTAAAAAAAAAAATTATATAATGCTGATGGCTACTGTTCTCTCTTTCATTTTAGCTAAAAAAAAGTTTAAATTTTATATTATGTGTCATATCAACCTTATACGTGATTATATATGTGTTTGTTTGGCCTGAGTAATTAATTATAGATTTTTATTAGAGAAAATTGATTATACTTTTAAAACTTTTAATCATCAATTATAAATAAAAATTCTAGTTAAATTAAAAATTATTTAAAATAAATTTTGTAATTAAAATTATAAAAAGAGTAATATTAAAATTCATAATTAAATAAATCCCACGTTTCTTATAAGTGATTTTAAATAATTATATATCTTATTATCTTTTTTTAATAATTTAACATTCAAAATAATTTTTCAAGTAAAAATAAATTTTATAATATGAATTATCAAATAATATTATTAAATATAAAATAATTTATATATAATAAATTATTTTAATATTAATTATTAATAATCAATTGTCTCATTTACGTACTAAATAAATCCTATATTAATAAAATTGTATTGATCTATAAAAATCTACATCGTATTAATAGAACATTCTTATTGACAATTCTTTACTCTAATAGCATCGAGGAATATTTTGAACAATGTGATTTATTACATTGGATAAATTTTTAATCCTTCATCCTCTTACTTCATCCTCTTACTAAGATTACAAAATATTCTCGTAAATTATAAGCAATATCAAATATATAAACAGTGATTTTAAATCCAGAGATTAACCATACTCTAACAACTTTATAGAAGATAGAAGGTTTTTTTTTATATATATATAAGGTAACAATCAAAAAACTGATAGATAAATCACCTTAATTGCCACTTTATAAGATGGTATATGAATTTTCACCATAATTTTTCAAACATAATCGTAAGTCCATGTTTTAAGCCATTTATAAATGGGTATTGCTATACAATAATTCGTCACAAA
Source organism: Saraca asoca (assembly GCA_026873985.1). Taxonomy (NCBI): domain Eukaryota; kingdom Viridiplantae; phylum Streptophyta; class Magnoliopsida; order Fabales; family Fabaceae; genus Saraca; species Saraca asoca. The sequence continues at coordinate 13,706 of JANHAO010013855.1, read as the reverse complement.
GTGAGTCAATCAAGATGGTTAATTTTTTTTTTTTACCATTAATCTTTGTAATAAATCAAGCTAAAGATGAAGTCAATGGATACTATCAACAACCCTAGTCAATTTCATTAGATAATTGCATCAATTCCCCTCTTAATACGTTTAGCCATCTTAATGGTTAATTATATACACGTGCAGGCGATGAATCTTTTTTTTTTTTTATAAAATGAAGAATAATTTAAACAACATAGTTCTCAAGTATTGCAATTGGAAATTTTATATATTATCCACGTGGAAATCATAAATGATAAAATTAGTCATCTAGGCATCTTAAAAAACCAAAAAGTCATCAAGAGATTGACATCATTTTTAGGAAAATATCACCCATAGGAAATTTATTTTATTTGGAAAATGAGTTCGACACCATGACAAATTATTCTTTTAAATTTTAAAAATATATAAATTTTAAACTTTAAAAACTTATAAATTATTGTCTAAAGTTTGGATAAAAAGTAAAAATATTAAATAGTAATTAATTTTAAGTCTAAACCAATCAATAAATATGTTATACATAATTTATTAAAAGTGTTAATTTTAACCATATGTAACTTGGATACTAGTTCGATACACTCTGATTTCCCTTGGCCTCTTCAATGGAAGTTGTCAGTCATCCTAGAATTTTAATTTTTCTTTAGAGAATCTGCAATCATTTCCTCCTTATCAAATATTTTTTACCCACGAGATATAGAATATATTTAGCATAATTAGCTTATAAATTAACTTTTAACTTGTAAGTTATAGAGTGTGTTTGACTTAAGTAATTTATGGGTTAACTTATAATTTATATACTTATAATTTATAGGCTAACTTTTAGCTTATAAATTATTTGTTGAATGCACCAAACACATTCATAAGTTACTCAAAATAACTTATTAAAATAGAATCTATTTTTTTTCTAAAAATGTTAATGTGCCAAACACCTCTAAAATTAATTATAAGTTAACTTATAAGTTATTATTGTTACATGAGCTAAACACACTCATATTCAGGTTCCAACAAAATGTTCTCTTTACGGAGAAACTGTAGAACCTATTGCTCACTTGTTTCTTCAATGCACTTGTACCCGTGCCATCTGGTTTGGATCTCAACTATCAATCCGGCCTAACATACTAGTTCTTTAAAATGTAATCTACTGGATAAAGTTTCAATTGCTAATTCTCCTGATTTTGTTCTCACGCTCCACCTTCCAAATCCAGCCTCTATTTCTTTCATTGTCAAATCGGGATGAGCTCCAACCAATTTTCAAGTAGCCATCGAGGATAGCAAATTGAGCTTAGATCAAATTCTCCGCTTCCAAGTTCTTCCATTCAGCATTATAGAGATTCAACCGCAATTTCCTAACTGTTTTCAATCTCTTCTTTTATCTTGTGATGGTTGTTGGTTTTTCTCTTCTTAATTGTTTTCTATCTATATGATAAGAGAATTTTAGGAATAAATTGACTAGTTGATCATATAATGAGATGAAAAGATGTGTAATTTAGAATATGTAAAAGGAGATTAAATATTTTGTTACCTGAATTTCCTTGTAAATCCATCACAACAGTATTTGGTAGATTTTCTCAACTAATCACTAATCTCTTCTTGAGTAGAATTATCTTCATAATAGGATAGATGATCTCCTTTAGTAACAGGATCATTGTTCATCTTAGCAAGTTCTCTATTTCTTGGACCTAACCATCAGACAAGGGAAACAAAACTCTATTATCATATGGGGTTAGTAGTAGGACTAACTAAGTTAGAAATTAGGAATCTGTCTTACTTTTACCAAACTAAAAAACACACCGGACTAAATCATTCATCGTAATATAGGCCTAGTAGAAATAAGGCACATATCAACTCTAGCACATGGGCCTAAGAGTCATCAGGAGTCCAAACTTAATTATCACGTAAATGGACTTAAAAAATAAATAATTCACTTTGACATTAATATAATATTAGTATTCATATTTTTATATTAATCTAAAATATGTAAGTCCATTAGAGGAATAAATATAATTATAATATTTTTCCACTTGGACGACATATCTTAGATCATAATATAAATAACAATTCTTTGAATTATAATTGTGACACAATTACAATCATAAGTCTAGATTGAGATCATAAGTGTCTAATAGTATAGAGCATCATATCTTATAGGGATACTGACATCATATACGTTTAAACACCTACACATCAATGACCATAAACATAATGTGAAATGTGAGTAATAAAATTTACATAACAATAAATGTTATTATATGTAAATCTCCACACGATAGTTCATAGCATCTGCCTAAGATACCTAATGAGAATCAATATTATTCTTGATACAACAATGAGATAGGATATAAATGTATCCAATCACATGTCATAAACAATGTGCACAAATAATAATAAACATATGACAACATCATGAATATTTCATTGAAAGAAATCTGAATATAACAATAAGTTCAATGTTATTATATCAAATATAAAACTCCCATTAACCCAAAACATCAAAAGACATAGCTAAATCTATATTTTTAACATGATCATGAGACATTTGCACTGCCAAGCCTTTAGTTAGTGGATCTGCATGCATACAATCCATGAAAACATGCTTAATGCAAGTATAATGCTTGTGTATCTTCTCTTTAACAAACTAGTACTTGACATCAAAGTGCTTTGTACAAGCATAACTTTTATTGTTCCAAGAGAATTTCATAGTAGTTATTGTCGCAACAAATAGTTAAAGACCTTGCAATGCTCTTGGCAATGTTAAAATCAGAAATGAAATTCTTTAACAATATAGCTTCACGAGTAGCTTCATAACATGCAATATACTCTGCTTCCATAATGAAGGTTGTTGTAAGCCACTGTTTGACACTTTTTCATGAAACAACTCCTTTAATCATCATAAAGATGTATCTAAATGTTGATTTATAACCATCTGGACAACCAACAAAATCAGAGTTTAAGTAGCTTGTAATCGCTTGATTATTATATCTCCTGTAGGTCAACATATAATCTTTTATAATTTACAGGTGCCTCATAACTCTTTTAGCAGTAGTACAACGTCTTTAATCAGGATCACTTAGGTATCTCCCTAGTACACCAACCATATAAGCTATATCATGATATGTACATGCATGTGCGTACATCAGGATACCAATAACAAAAGGATATAGGACATTTTTCATTTTTGCTCTTTCATTATCATTTTAAAGATACTTGGCTGTCAAAAATATCTCACCCTTTTGGATGGGTGTGAAAACATGAGAGCACATAGATATGTTAAACATTTTCAGTACTTTCTCAATGTATGATATATGAGACAAACCAAGTATACCCAGGGATCTATCATAGTGAATTTGCATACCCAACACAAAAGAAGCATCGTCAAGATCCTTTATTTCAAAATGTTTGATGACATCTGCTTTGTTTCATTTGATAGGGTTTACATCATTCTTAGCAAGAAGAATGTCATCAACATAAAGTACCTGTTATTAGCAGAAATTGGTACTACACAGTGGGCTGGAAAAAGCCCAGGAAAAGCAGAATCTGACCAAATGATGAGTCCGCCAAATCATTGTACAGAAGCCTTTCAGCTCGTAGAAGACCCGAGCTTGCTGGCCAAACGAGCTTGAAGTCAGGAACCAATAACAGCCCTCAGTAAACAAAGTCGAGCTCGCTAGGACGTAGCTTCATTTAACTAGAAGCCCGCTGAAGTCAAGCGTACAACCAACAAATAACTTGCATTGCCATTCTGCAAATACAGTCATTGGATTCCACTTATAAAAAGCAATTTGTAGAAACCAGTCTCTAGTAGCCTCGACAGTCTTATAACATTTAATATTTGATGTAACAGATATATAATTAATTTAGTTCCACTTGTACCCCTCCATGCTTCTATAAATGGAAGGTTAGAGTCATTGTAAAAGGAGAGGGAGGAGAGGAGATTATCAAAAACTCTGTCGAAAGCCATAAAAAGCCTTGTAAACATTCCTTCAATACAATAAAAGTATCTCCATGGACACAGGGTCTAGTGCTGTCTGAATTTAGCCAAATCACATTAAATTCTATGTATCTCTCTTCCTTTTTTCTTTCTCCTCCTACCATCCAACCCCTTTTCGTTGCCTCGATGACCGAAGAATGGCTTGGGTCCCTAAAGAACCCTCTCCGTTGGCCGAATTTTGATTAAATCAAAATCCATCATCAATAGTACCAAAATCACAAAACTACCCACACTCACCAACATGTAGATGCACCAGTCTACATTATTCTCTTTGAATCCAAGAAAAATCATGATCTTATCAAACTTGAAATACCATTGTCTAAATGCTTGTTTTAGACTATATATAGACTTTTTCAATTTACATATAAGTTATTCTTTACCCTTCTCTTGAAAATCATATGATTGATTCATATATATAGTTTCTGATATATCACTGTTAAAAAAGGTTAACATCTATCCAGTGTTACTCTAAGTCAAAATAAGCCACCAATGCTATAATAACAAGGAAAGAGTCCATAGTTTAAATTGGCAAGAAAGTTTCATTGTAGTCTATGTCTTTTTTCTAAGTAAAGCCCTTTGCAACAAGTCTAGCTTTATACCTCTCAATCTTTCCTTGAACATCTTATTTGATCTTAAAGACCTATTTGTAACTAACTTGCTTGCAACTAGAAGGAAATTTAACTAGATCCTAAACTTCATTTTTATGCATAGAGGCCAATTCATCCCATATAACATTAATTCATTCTATAAAATTAGGACTAAAAATAGCTTGTGAAAAATTTAAGGGATTAGAATCATCAATAATATCATATTTGTGCTCCTATAGGTATACCAAGTAATCATTTGAGACAGTTGGTCCCTTTAAGACCTCTTTAGGGGAATTTTTCTAACTATCGTATCTGGTTCTACATCTTTTATCATTAGTTGCACTAGATCATTTAGTGGAACAACAAAAGATGTCTCGATCACTAAAAGTGCTAGTGGAATCACAATTTCTTCTTCTCTAAAGGTGGTGACGTGCGGTACGTAACTACCATTATCTGACTCACCATTCAAGTAAATAATATGATATGATTTAACAAATTCTAATGGAATAAGTTAGACAATAAAACCTACTACCTCTGGAGCTATTACATTAACCAATGAAGAAATTGGTGATGGTTTTAGAATCAAGCTTTTTTATAGAAGGAACATATGGCCACACCTAAGATTTACAACCCCAAACATGAAAAGGCCTTAGATTAAACTTTTTCCCATGTATCAATTTATAATTGACTTTTACTATCCAACTTACCATCCAAGTAAATAGCATAATAACAACTATGGTGAAATGAGTTGGACAATAAAACCCACTACTTCTAGAGCCACTACAATAACCAATGAAGAAACCAGTGATGGTTTTAGAATCAAGCTTCTTTGTAGATGGAACATATGGCCACACCTTAAATTTACAACACTAAACATAGAAATGCCTTAAATTAAGTTTTTTTTCCCATAAATCAATTCATGAGAGTTTTTAGGCATTGACTTACTTAGAACTTGATTCAAGATGTATGCAATTATTTTCAAGGCATCACCCTACTAGAACTCTAGCAAAGAAGAATAGGTTAACATGTATCTCACCATGTCTATAAGTATTCATTTTCTTCTTTTTGCAATACACCATTCTATTATAATGTTCCAAGCATGGTGTAACTGGCTTCAATTCCACACTTCTATGATATTTAGTAAATGGACTAAAGTTTCTCTTGATTTCATCATATCTATCATAATACTTACCACCACTATGAGAATTGACATATTTGATCATTGTTGATGGCGGATTTTGGTTTTACCTAAATCCAACCAACAGAAGGGGTTCATTTAGGACCTAAGCTGCTTCCCAGTTGTTAGGGCGGTGAGTGACGAGAGACAGTGGGAGGAAGAAGGAGAAAGGTTAAAACACAAAAGTTTAACGTGGTTCAGCTAAATCTGGATGGCACCGGACCCTACGTCCATGAAGGTGTTTTATTAATCTGAAGAAGGTTTTTACAAAGCTTTGACTATGATTTTCAACCTCTCTTAGCTAAACAAAGTTTCTATTAATATTTTCTTACACTCCTTTACAATGGTTCTAGCCCCTCATTTATAGAAACATGGAGGGCTATAAATGGAACTAAATAAACTATATATCTATTACATCAAACATTAAATGTACAAGACTGCCTAGAGCACTGTAAACTACTTTCTACAGGTTACTTTCTTCATGTGGGGTCCGATGGTTGTATTTTACAAAATGACGATGCAAGGTATCTGTTGGCTAGGGATGATAATTTTACCCACATACCCGTTTACCCGTAGATATCCGCCTGTGATGGGTAGGTATGAGTATGAAAAAAATTATTTACGGGCGGGTACGGGTATAATTTTCATACCCGTAATGGGTACAGGTACAAGTATGAGAAAATACCTGTAACCATACCTATTTACCTATTTAAATAAAATTTTTTATTTTTTTATTTAAACACTACTCAAAACGATGTCATTTTGGCAGATATACCCGTGAGTATAAACCTGTACCTACGAATACTATTGAAAAAAATACCCATGCCCATACCTGTTTACCCATTTAAATAAATTTTTTTATATTTTTTAACATTACTCAAAACGACATCGTTTTAAGGGTATATCCACAGGTATACCCATTCTCGCAGGTATAAATTCATACCCGTAAACATTATTGAAAAAAATTTAGAATTTTTTTTTAAATTTTGACGGGTATACCCATAGCCGCAGGTATAAACCCGTACCCGTACCCATTACAGTACTCACAGGTATGGGTAGGGTATGGATATGAATTTTTTTTATGGGTATGGGTATAGGTATTGCCATATCTGCCTAAACCTGACCCATTGCCATCCCTACTGTTGGCCCTATGCTTGACCTCAACGAACTTCTAATTGGGTAAGATTTCATTCTGGTGAGTTGGAGCTCATGCATTGAGACTGCTGCTGGTTCACGATCTCGAGCTTGTTCAGCCAGCGAGCTTGGATATTTGTTGAGCTGGGATTCTTTGCATAGTGACCTCATGGTTTGGCGAGCTAATCCCTTTTGCTAGACTTGGGCTTTTGCTAGCCCACCTTGTAGTGCTAGATTTCCCTTGCAAGATTAGCCCTCCAACCCTTGGTTTGCTTTTGCAAACGGAGAGTTGTAATTCTTTCTGGAAGGGTCTTCCTTTGCAGTCAAAGTCTTCGACGTTCAGACTGTTGTATAGTCACTTCAAACTTTAATCTCTTACTTCACCTAAACCAGACCATATTTCTTTCTAAGTATGATTCTCAACCATTGGCATGGCAATCCCATTCTTTTCAGACTGTCCGATTTGAGGGCAACCAAATATCCTTTGGGTTTTTTAGTGGACTCGACTGGTCTATATGAAGCTTGTGAAGCCCTTCAGGTTTCTTAGTAGAGTGCTCCAATGGGTGTCAAAGTTAAGCCCTTCATATTCCTAATAGTGTGGCTTCCAGTGAAACTTTTTAAGGCTTGTATGGCTTATTACAGAAGATCAAGAGGCATAAATAGCCTACTACATGTGACTCCCGCAAATAGCTCTTTATGCTGGCCATGGTGGAGTTTTATGCAAATCTTGAAGCCTTTCCTCACGGTTCTATCGTAGGCTTTAGCCTTGCCAGCCAAACTCCTAGCATTTTTTAAATTGCATTGGGTCTAAAGGAGTTACTGGCTGATAAGGGATATAAGCAGTCAGGCTTGCTGGTCTTTCCGCTGGTGGGAGTTTGTCTCTCAATAGCTGGCTTTTTGCTTTCCTATGAAAATAATAGCTCTAGGCTTTTTTGCTTTTGATCTTGTACTTTGGATCTCCTGATGTTAACTTGTCTCGTTGAATGAGGTTTTAATGAAGTGAACTTCGTTTATAACTCTTGAATTGCTGTAATAGACATTCTACTTGTATGAGTAGCTGTACAATAGTTGAATGAAATATTTTGATGATCGATTGGTCATATTCTTCTCAACGAATCTAGGAATTTTGCAACTTGAACAGGTAATAAGTTTTATCCAGAGAGATCACATGTGAGCTATGAATTAATAAGTCACATGAAAGCTGTGAACATTAGGTCACATGAAAGCACTGAATCATAGTAATCTTGTTACTTTAGACAAATAATCAGGTTGATTTTAGCACTTTCGTGCCTCAGTAAGCACATAGTTACACTAGCATTGAGTATTGTGAGCGCCTCCCTACCTTAGCAAGCACATAGCTACACTAGCATTAAGTATTGTGAGCGCCTCCGTGCCTCAGGAGCACGTAACTACGCTAGTAGTTGAGTATTGTGAGCACCTCTATCTCTCAGCGAGCACACAGATATGTTGGTAGTTCGGTATTATGAGCACCTCTACGCCTTAGCGAGCACGCAGTTACACTCAGCATAGCTATGTGCTTGCTGAGGCACAGAGGTGCTCACAATACTTAACTGCCAGCATAGCTCTATGCTCATTGAGGTGCGAAGCCGCTCACAATACTCAATGCCAGCGTTGCTATATGCTTGCTGAGGCACGGAGGCGGTCACAATACTCAACTGCCAGCGTAGCTCCGTGCTCGCTAAGGCATGGAGGCACTCACAATACTCAATGCCAACGTAGTTATGTGCTTGCTGAGGTGCGAAAGCACTCATAATACTCAATACTAGTGTAGCTATGTGCTCATTGAGGCACGAAGGTGCTAAAATTAACCTGATTATTTGTTTAAGTAATAAATTACTATAATTTGCACCTCTCATGTGACATAATATTCACAGCTTTCATGCGACTTATTAATTCATAGCTCACATGTAATCTCTCTAGATAAAACTCATTACTTGCTCAAGGCGTAAAATGCCTAGATTCATTGAGAAGAATATGACCAATTGGTCATCAAAATATTTTATTTAGCTATCGTACAACTACTCATACAAGTAGAAAGTCTATTACAGCAATTCAAGAGTTACAAAGGAAGTTCACTTCATTAAAACCTCATCCAATGAGACAAGTTAACATCAGGAGATGCAAAGCATAAGATCAAAAGTAAAAAAGCCTAGAGCTATTATTTTCATAAAAAAGTAGAAAGCTAGCTACCAAGAGACAAACTCCCACCAGCGGGAAAACCAGCAAACCCGATACTCATATCCTTCCTCAGCCAGCAACTTTTTCAAACCCAGAGCAATTTAAAAAGCGCCAGCAGTCTGGCTGGTAAGGCTGAAGCCCATGGTAGAACCATGAGGAAATACTTCAAGATCTACATAAAACTCCTCCATGGCCAGCATAAAGAGCTATCTGTGGGAGTCACATGCAGTAGGTTATTCATGCCTCTTGATCTTCTGCAGTAGGTCATACACGCTTCAAAAAGCTTCACTAAAAGCCACGCTATTAGGAATATGAAGGGCTTAATGTTGACACTCATTAGAGCACTCCACTGAGAAACCTGAAGGGTTTCACAAACTTTATACAGACCAGTCAAGTCCACTAAAAAATCCAAAGGATAATTGGCTACCCTCGAATTGGATGATCTAAAAAGAATGGGATTGCCACACCAATGGCTGAGAATTATGCTAAAAAAGAAGTATGGTCTGGCTTAGGTGAAGTGAGAGATTAAAGTTTTGAGTGACTACACGTTAGTCTGAACGCCAAAGACTTTGACTACAAAGGAAGACCCTTCCAGAAAGAATTACAACTCTCCATCTGCAAAAGTGATCCTAGAGTTGGGGGCTAATCTTGTAGGGGGAAGTCGGCACTATGAAGTGGGTTGGCAGAAGCCCAGGTCTAGTAAAAGGGACAAGCTCACCAAACCACAAGATCACTACACAAGAAATCCTAACTTATCAAAGATCCGAGCTGGCTGGCTGAACGAGCTTAAGATCGTGAACCACCAATAGTCTTAGTGCACGAGCTCCAGCTCGCCAGAATGAAGTCTTACCTAGCTAGAAATTCATCAAGGTCGAGCATAGGGCTAACAGGTAACTTGCAAAGCCATTTTGTAAAATACAACTATCAGGCCCTACACGCAAAAAATAACTTGTAAAAGCCAGTTTACAGTGCTCTAGGCAGTTTGATACATTTAATATTTGATGTAACATATGTACAATTTATTTAGTTTCATGTGTACCCCGTTATGCTTCTATAAATAGGGGCTAGAACCATTTTAAAAGAGTATAATAAAATATTAACAAAAACTCTGTTAAGCTAAGAGAGGTTTAAAATCATAGTCAAAGCTCTGTAAAAACCCTCTTCAGATTAATAAAACAACTCCGTAGATGTAGGGTCCGGTGCTGCTTGAATTTAGTCAAACCACGTTAAACCTTTGTGTCTTAACCTTTCTCCTTCTTCTTCCCGTTGTCTCTCATTGTTCACTGCCCCAACAACCGAGAAGCAGCTTGGGTCCTGAAAGAACCCATTCTGTTGGTTGAATTTAGGCGAAATTGAAATCCATCGTCAACAACCACCTATTGCACTAGGTGTAATTAGCCTACTAATTTTGATATGGATCAGCTCTAGAACATTTTATTTTTTGCTTCTCTTATCTTTTCTAGCTCTAACAAGATGTTTTCCCTTGATGTAATCCATGCATGTGTCAAAATATTAGAAGTCCAGATCATGAAGAACTCCTTCTTTTATTATTTTTTGCATCCTTTCTCTTGGTATGTACCCCAAATGTTTATGCCATAACATTGATGATCTTTCATTAGTTCTACTTCTCTTCTTGCCAGTAATAATTTTAATTGAATTGGAAAAATTAGGGTCCAAGTTTATTTTATATAATCTATCACACAATAAACTAGAACCAACAATAAAGGAATTATAAAGCAATTGAAAATTTTCATTATCAAAATTGCAAAAATATCCATCATGGTCCAAAGCATCAAAAGAAATTAAATTCCTTCTCATAAAATGTACGTAGACAATGTCTTTCAATTTTAAAATGTGACCGAAGATGAAATTAAAGAAATAGTTCCAATTTGCTCCACTTGCACTCTGTTACCATTTCCAAGCTTGACTATTAACTCCTTATTTGGTTTCCTTAGATTTTTGAATGCTTACAAAGAATTTGTTACGTGAATTGTAACATTAGTATCTAACCACGAAGTGTTTGAAGGCACATTAATAGTATTTGATTCAAAATATATTAGAGTTAGAAAAGAACCTTTCTTTTTCTTTTCAAGTCATTTCTTATACTTGAAGTAGTTTGAGATCTTGTGCCGATACTTCTTGCAGAAGCTACAATTTTCCTTGAATTGAAATTTCTTGGGCTTATGGTATTGCTCACCCATTTGAGTCTTCTTTTTCTCATAAGTGGTTTTGATTTTATTATCTTTCTAATGTGTTCTAATTCATTGATAGTTTACTCACTCTTCCAGGCATTAAAGAATGTTTTTAGAACATTGAACTAAGCAGATAAAGATTTCATGCATACCAAATTAGAAAATTGTCTCCTAAATCAATTGCATTCTTTTCAACTTATTATGATAGTGGACCAACTTCAAAATGTTTCATGGACTTCACTAACACTATCATGAGTTGTCTTTACTAATAATAAGAGGTAATATTCTTTCTCAGTTTTGTCAGACTTTCTGTATTTTTCAGCAACAAAGTTGAGAAAGGTTTTGGCATTTCGAGACCTAGGAACATTTTGCCTAATGGTCTTTTTCATTGCATATTTCATGACCATTAAACACACTTTGTTTGAGTAGAGTGTGTCCATTTCTTATGTTAGGCCTTTTGTTCTGCCAAAGTGTCTATATTTATAACTGACTCCTCTTTTCTTAGTATCAAGTCCAAATTGGTGATCGTTAAATAAAGTTTTAAAGATTTAGCCCAATTCTTATAATTTGTCCCATTCAATGTTTTCACTAAAGTTAATTATATAGACAAAGGAGCTGGAGAAAATTATTTATGAAATTAATCATATAACACATATAACGTATGTAAAAATTTGATTATATTTCAATTTTGCCCATAAATATAAACCACGCAATTGTTTATTCAATATTATACTATAAAACCAAACACTGATAGAATATTTAAAGTTTATAATATAATACATGAATTAAATATTATATTTTTAAAGCCTAACACAAATATAGTATTCAAATTTTAAGAATATAATATTTAATTCTAAAACTTATATTATCACAAATATAACTATGCTAATAATATTATATCGATAGGGTAAAAATATTATTAATATAGTACTCTTCTTAATATAACTTAATAATTTTTATTTATCAAAATTTAATACAATTAGGCCACGATAGGTGAGTACATAATTATAAAAAATTTTATGGCATAATATAAGTAAACAAAATTCCTACATGATTCTAACTTTATGCATATAAATATGCTAAATTGATATAATAATTAAACAGTATCATAAAATTATGGAAAAATTACATATTATAGCCCAATATGTAGGAAACACATAGTAAACTTTTCAAGCTCAAAAAATACCAAATCAATACCTAAATAAATTAAACAAAAATAAATAAAAAAATTTTAGTTCAAAAAAAATCTAAAAAACAATGTAAAAAAATGAACTTGGAGAATAGAGCTCAACAATATAATCAACACCAGTAACAGACAGCCTCAACAAGGTTTGCATGCGTCGCTTGTTCAAGTAGGTGTGAGTATGATGCATCCCTAGTTGTCTTCTTGACCCATTTTGATTGTAATTCGGGTCACACAGACACGTCTGAGTCTTAGTTTGACTTGGTTCCAATTTAGCCTTTTTTTTATGGGTTTTAATTTTAAAATTATTCTAATACCAAACCATGCTTTAATATATATATATATATATATATATATATAAAACTAGAAAACTATGGCTCAATTTTGCACAAGAACAATAAAAAAACTAATCTTATTCTTAACCTTAAGTTTTTTCATTCAAATTATCTATTTTAGTGGGTGTTTTATCAAATTGATTTGGGAATTTCATTTCTCATACAATTCTAACACTAATTCAATGATCAAGTTGAAGAAATTCACAACAATTATGCCTAATTTTTATAAAACACTTTTTGAGAAAAACTAGAAGCACTACAAGAAAATCAGGATTTTCCAACGGAATATTCTAACGAATTTTTCAATGGAAATTCTTCTGTTGAAATATTCCAACGGATTTTACCACGAAATTTCAGTCCGTTATAATAATTCAACAGAAATTACAACAGACTGAAATTCCATTGGAATACTCCAACGAAAAAATACATCCGTTGGACAATCCGTTGGAATACTCCAACAAATATTACCACAGACATGGACTCCATTGGAATATTCCAACGGACAATATTCCGTTGAAAATTTTCCGTTGAAATATTTAAAATACTCTTAAATAAAGTGGCTGGTTTTGATTATTTATTTAATTCCAACGGATATTTCTATTGGAATTACCATTGGAATATTCAAAACACGCTTAAATAAAACAGCGCGTTTTGATTATTTATTGAATTCCAATAGAAAAACTCCGTTGAAATTTTTGAAACCCTTAAACTCGTCCCCAATTTTATTTCTGCAGAATCGGTTGATAGACTTCGCAGCGTCCGCAGCGTTTCTTCCTCTCGTCTTCCTCTCTGGTGAGATTTCTTCATTTTGTTCGTTGTTTGAAGCTGATTTTGCGCCATAGTAAGGTAAAATCCCTTTTTTACAAATGATTACCGGTTTG
>JANHAO010013854.1:0-15640 GCA_026873985.1 Saraca asoca | reverse complement strand
ACATTCAATGGCAAATTTATGCAACTAATCATAGGACAGCAGCAAGTTTAACAAAACACAAGCTATATGAAGCAAGTTCTAAAGAAAAACTAGCCGCTAGAAGTAAGTTTTAAGGAAGAACTAGCTACCTTGAACTATAACTATGGATGGTACCCTTTTTAAATGGTGTATTGTCCTCTTTTGGGCTTCTTACTGAAATTCTAAGTCTCTCTTCCTCACTTTTTCCTTCAAGACTTTTTTATTTTCCCTAAATGTTAACACCAAACATCAACCTTTGAAGAAACAAAAACCATAAAAAGAATGCTCTCAACTTGCTCTACAACTTTCTCTTCTACAACAAAAGCTAAAAAGGTGTGGAAATACCTCAAATCTAGTAAGTTGCCTTCCTCTCTCCTCAAGCTCGTTTCCCTCTTTCTTATGGCTGACTTTAGCTCTCTGTTTTTCTAATTTTTGGGCAGCTAGAATGCAGAAGAAAGATGGGTTATTATTGTCTTTTAATGAGGAAGCCAAGTGGCTAATTGTAAATGGTCCATGTGTTTAATTGCCTTCTTCTTCTTTCCATCTTTTGCCCTTAACTTCTCTAAGAATGCCTTCCATATCCCTTAACTTTTGCTGCCAGCTATCCTTGGCCGTGCAACATATTTGGAGAAAAGAAAAAAAATATGGATAAAATTATTAAAATACCCCCTATTCACTCATTTCTTTCTATTAGGTCCCTAAACACTAGTTAAGGATTTTTCCTTAATTCTCTTGGGGTTAATGTATTCTAATTGCCCCCATTAGATACCTCACATGCCAAAATACTTAAAGTGTCAGACTTATCTTAAATAATTCATTTTACATTCATCTAATTAACCCTTCAAGTAGCTAGACTTTCTACACTTAGGGAAATCCTCCATAAAGAAATCATTAAATTCTCCAATTTAGTTTTTCTTATGTTAATTAAAATTTCCTTTGACCATTGAGGGTTGACAAGTCCTAATTATCTTTATTAGACTTATTAAATAGCTTACATGTAAATAATTAGGATGTTACATACGGGTCCCTATGTCCACGGTAATGTTATTGCTTTGGAGAAGATTCTACAAAGTATCAGTATAGCTATCTCAGCTTGCTTACAACAATCTCCCTCCTCCTATTTTTAGAGGTTGGGAGGTTACAAATGTAATTTTATAAGTTATAATTCTATTACATCAAACATTAAAAGTATAAGACAGAATGAACTTCTGCAAATCAGCTTCTGCAAGTGAGATCCTTATCTGTCTGCTAGGCTAGATAGCTGACACAAGTGGGTCTAGTGCTCCATCTTACTAAGCCTTTTGGCTGGGCAATGCGTTGCACCTTACAAGCTATTTTTGGCTCGGGGTCACTGCGGATCTTCACAGAACAATGATGAGCTTGTGAAGCGAGCTCGCATAGAGTGGATTGTTGGCTATGCGAGTTGGACTTCTCTTATCTAGACCGCATCCTCGTTGGGGACTTTGTTAGCCCATTTTCTCAAGTACCAAAATACGCCTATAATAGAGCCCAACTCTTATTGGACTTATCTTATCATTCCAGCATCCAAATAATCCAATCTCTAATTAACTTGTCCTTATATGTCTAAGAATCCTTCCCATGGCCCTTACTCTTTATCTTTATCTCATATATTATTATAATTTTAGTTCTTATCCGACTCATAGTGGACCCATTTTCTTGTTTTCTAAGATTCTAATGGTCTTAATTCCTATTGGACTATCTTCAATTCTCCAATATTTCAATGGACTTATTTTTGGGGCTTACTCTCCCAACTCTTAAGTCCAAATTCTAGTAAACTTATTTTATGTTTTGGAATTTGAATGGTCCTAAATTTTTGGATTTTTTTTCCTTTTCTATATTCCCTTATCTAATTGAAGGGTAATGTAACAAGAATTATTGTCTAAATTTCTTGTGCATGTTGGTGGATGTTATGGATTGGTTGACCCATGGTCCCATGGCTTGCTACCTTGAGATAGCCACCATACAAATTGATCATGCTACTGCCCTATATGATAATTGATGTGATTGCTTGAAGCAAAAATGTTAGAAAAGAAAATGCTTAAAGGATTGGTATGAACATGTGGAGAAAAGTTAAGTTAGAAATAATGAATCATATTGATTCACATGTATGAGTATCTTGTGTGTGTGTGTGTGTGTGCATGTATATATATACATATATATATGTAAGTGTGTGTGTGGATTTATGATATATATGGTTTTACAACCAAAACAGTTTTGTACCCAAAGTTGGGTTGGAAATTTCTACTTACTAAGTACTCAAGTTATACTTATCTTATTCTATCAATATTTCATGTTTATAAAATTTTGATGAATGTCTCAGAGCAGACTCCTCTTTATATGTGTGCATGTTATCAAATACATGGTCTACTTGATCCTCACTTTAATGATTATGTCCACTCAGCTAGACAAAGGTGCAAATGATTTATGTTTGATGAAATATAAAAAAAAATTTATATATTTAATTTTTAAGAAAATTTATAATATAATTTTTATTAAAGGTTGCATTTCATATTTTTATACATATACACGGAGTTTTGATTGATTTCATATTTTTCATATATATAAATTTTATAAAAGTAGAATGTTTATAGGTTCGCGGTCATTACTTGATGGTTCATGCTGATCAAATTCCCAAAGATGTGGCAGTTTATCTTACATGCATGGAAACTTTTTATTCTACAAGGCATGTGCACTTAGAAGGTCATAAGTCACAGGATGCATGGTCTGATATCCAGTTGTGAGAGCTTAACTGGCCATTGGGTGGTTGAATGGTCAGGTGCCATCAGATCCTAAGCTGAGGTGTTAAGGCACCTGACATCATATATTTGTATAACTATATTTAATGAACGATGAAAAAGATATTGCTAAATATTCCATGCATTATTTCCCTAAATAGATTTAACGCCAACATTGCTTCCAAAATTTATTGCAAGTTTCGACAATTATAATTGTGATAAGTTATGGTTTCTTATTATAATATGTGTGACATTGAAATAAATCACAGATAATTTAGTACTCAAAGATAAAATGAAATTTCTCTTAAAAAATGAGGTAACTTAAATAATATGTGAGGTATATATAAGTTTATTTAGACCAGCTTGTGAAAATAATTACTGACAGCTCATAAATTCTTTATTGCCATAAAAGAATTAACGTATATAAAGATTCAACGGTAGCATTCAATGTGTTGAAAAATGCTATGGCAAAGAGGGGAAGAGAACAATTTCTTGTTCGCACCTTTTGCACAGAAATATATGTGGGATTTCTTCATCATTGGGAATATGAACACAGCGACTGTGCTGCCAAATTTCACAAATATCACATGAAATCATCCTCTCCCCATCATCTTGTTTGGTTCCACATGCACAGTCCACAATGCAATTATTTGGGTCACATTCATAAATTTCCATCAATATGTTTATTCCTTGATTGCTGTTCCAACCCTCAATTACAAGTTTTCGACCCACTTCAATTAGCCCAAACACCAGGTCTGTCCCATTAGCATTCAAATTCACAATTGATTCCACCACAAAGCTCCTCAAGCCCCAATAAATCTCTCTAAAATTCCTTTCAACCTCTAACTTTAAGTCATTGATTGTTGCACTACTTTTTAATGTGATGCACTCATAGGGTGGCAGTGCCTTGTTTAGATTCTCATCAGGGCTTATGCTGTTTCTCAACAAAATTGTACAGTAAATGCTTAGTTTTCCTTCAGACCCTAATTCTGCTTGGAAAGGAAGTTCTCCAAAGTACTCTTTGATGAGGTACTTTGTGTCGAGAATTATCCTTGCAGCGAAAGGTATTGCTGAAAAAATTCCAGAATTCGGAGTGGGTTTTCGGTCAATGAGGAGGTATTTGTACACATAAAATATGTCCTTCATGAGTTGAGTCCTTGTGATCTTGCAGTTGTCTTTAGCCATATTGCTCATGGTGAAACCTTCATGATTAGGCAACACATTGGAAACGTCTTCTAAGCAATATTCTAAGACTTTTGTTACTGGATTCATGCTCCGGCGAACCAAATAGTTTCCTACAATTCGGTTTCCCAGTGATTTGAGCACGAAATCAAGCAAACCGGTGTCGCCGATGTAAGTTCGAGCAACGTCCCTAACTTCCTGCCTTGAAATCCATCTGAATTCAGCTCTTTTCAAGGCCTCAACAATAACCCCAGTGGCCATTTCAATTCTTTTTGATGACCAACGGCTATTTGTTTCTATCAAGGCACCATTGTTGCAAGAGGCAATGCAGTTTTCCCGTGGAAGATGTAACTTGAGCTCTAACATGAAATGAAACAGGTCACCAAGAGTTACTAGGGACTGATCTGAAAGTGTTTGATACCTTGAATATATTATGCGAATATCATGATTGAAAGGGCCAACATGGTGTATAACCAAGTATAAAGGCATGCTTCTCATTGCCTCTATTGCCTTCTGATATGTGGGTTGAGTGACTCCAAAGCATCCTCTCCCAAATCTATAGCCCCAACAACCAAACCATGGTTCTCCATATGCTATTCCATTGAGAAGTCTCAATTCCATGCCTCTTTTCTTTGAGTAGTCTTTCAAACTCACTTTCCTACCATTTGGTAAAGTCCACATTAAGTATCAGCCATAATTTATGGGTAAATTAGAAAAGTAATTGTTAGTCAATGGAAAAATTTAGAAAGAAGAAAGAGAATGGAAGCTACCTTTTATGTTAGTACAGTTGCAAATAAATGGTGACGATTTCAAATTTAAATCTCTGTCATCCTATTTATTAAACTCTTTAATTTGGCATAAAACAAAGTTCGATTTTTTTGGATAAATTAACTGAGAATAAAATTAGTTACGCTCAGGCTTAAATAGGCTAAGTCATCATCAAAAGTATCTTTTATCAGCCAAAACTATTCCCAAACACAGGAGGTTGATCATAACATACTTTCTTCATGATTAGTAAATTGTTGGAGAAACGCTTTTACTACTTTACTTTTGCTGTATCTTTTTAGTATGGTGGACAAAATACACTCAAACATCAACCCTTTCTTTGGAATCATAAAAAAAATTTGAGTTCAATTAATTTAAAATTGGATTCATGAATAATTTTATATTTATATTCAATTTGAAGTGACCTGAATTCTCTTTCATTTTTTTTTTTTTACTTTCCAAACTACGGGTAATTATTAATCAAAAAATTCTACATGCAACTAGACTTAAATATAGGAAATTTTGAAATGCGCTACTAAGGTCGATTGTGACACTTTTTTAGAGAGTGCTCCAACTCAATCACTTGCCCCATGTTTGGGCCTAAAGAGAAAAATAGAAAATTTTTGAAGGAAAAGAAAATGAGAAGAGACGAAAGATAAAATAATTTTCACTATTATTGTTTGAATTAGAAAAAAAAAAACAAGAGAAAAACAAGTTTTTTAATTTGATTGTGGTAAAAATGTCATCATATCGTTAATTTACCCCTCTCATTAATATTATAATGAATTGTACATAAAAGTTAGTTGGAGAGGGTTGAAAGGAGAACGGTAATTTTGTAACAAAATGTAAAAGGCTTTGTTTTCGTCTTGTTTTCTCACCACCAATGGAGAAAAAATAACATGGGGGCCATGCTACTTTCTACTCATTCATCATTCTTCTCATTTTCTTCTTTCCATCAAACAAGAGAAAAGCTCATTTTCCTTCTTTCCATCCAAAGGGTTAGTTCATAGCAGTCTGTGCCGAAGAGAAAAATGGATTCATGTAATTATAATGGCATAGTAGAAACACAATCTTCACCACAAAACATTCAATTTACATTTTTTCTTTCTTTTTGGACCTAGCTGAATCTGACAAATTAAGGTCAACTTTATTAAAATAGGTGATTCTGATATTAAAATAATGCTATATATACATAATTTATTTGGAAAAATACACTTTATCTATATATGGCATGGCTGCAATTTTAAATTTATCCACTTGTAGTTTAAAGTATCATAAAGAAACAATTTGTGATTTGCATTAGGAACATTTTACCCTCATATACTAATTTTTTATCCAAATTTAACAAATTTTATTACATATCAGTCACATATTCATTAAGTAGTCCCAATTTAACCTTGATTTCACCCTATATTTTTTAATTTCCTCTTTTATCTAAATTTGAAAATCTAAAAAAAAATGTACCTTTGATTTCTACAAAAAAAATTTGATTTCATATTGAGACAAAAAAGGAAATTAGGAATGATGAAACACAATTAAGGTTAAATTAAGACTAATTATGAAGTATACAACTAACATATGACAAAATCTGTTAGATTTGTATAGAAACTAAGCACAAGTAGATAAATGTTAACAGTGAAAACCACAAATTGTCTCTCAATAGCATTTTAAGTCACAAGTGGATAAATTAAAATTAGAGTCATAACATAAGTATGTAAAATGTATTTTTCCTTAATTTATTTCAATGCAAAAAAGGTGACAACACAAAAGCAAGTTGTATTTTTTTCTCTTTCCATAGAAAACTTGTAAATTTTTTAAACCACTGTCTCCAAACAAGTAATAATCAGTAAAATTTAGGCAACTCAGTATGTACGATTCAAAGTCATAGGTTCAAAATATTTATCAGTGACATCGTTCTTCTCATTCATATGATAAAAATGGCAATATAGACTTAAAAGCAAACCATGAAAAAATTTTCACCCATCATGAAAAATTCAAAAAGAATTTAGCAAAAAGAGATAAAAACTTAGATAATTATTGCAGAATGTGAGGAACCAGATTAACCTTGCTTGTAATCCAGCGCACAAACGATCCCAGAACTCCATGATTTGGTATCCAGTCAGATCCGAACCCGTTTCGACCCCATTGATGCACAGCAAATGCCCGAATCCGTTAGAGTGAAAAACACCATGCATCATATGGTCCTGTAATTCAATTAATTTAGACTTACCACTATTCATTGTAGCGGCTGCATCGCGTGGGCCTTCGCAGCTCAAACAAGCAGCTAATGTCTCCTTTGACGGCAACAGAAAGTGGTACTTCTTATTGCAAATGAAATGGTTTCCCCAACCTGTGCTTGAATCAAATCTCAATAAGTCATAAAATGGAAAAAAAAGGAAGATACACACACTATTGATATGTGATATAGTTCAAAATAAGCGTGTTTTGAGTTATAACCGATCAGTTAATCTAGAAGATAACCTGAATAGATTTAAATATAATAAGGCAACCTACAACAGCCCATAAGAAGCAAGCCACTTGAAGTTAATAGTGTAAAAACTACTTTGGACTATGATCATCTGACTAGATCAAGAACCGGTTGAACAAGTTCAAATTCCAAAATACTAATTTATCTACCACTTTTGTATATAAATCAAGATATGCACTCTTAGATCTTCATTCTTCAATTCCATTTTCTTTTTTATCTTTTCTCATAAAGTTACTAG
Source organism: Saraca asoca (assembly GCA_026873985.1). Taxonomy (NCBI): domain Eukaryota; kingdom Viridiplantae; phylum Streptophyta; class Magnoliopsida; order Fabales; family Fabaceae; genus Saraca; species Saraca asoca. The sequence continues at coordinate 8,193 of JANHAO010013854.1, read as the reverse complement.
TTTGACTATCAAAGTACTCTCCAAAATCCTAATTTTAATAACTTATTTTCTTATTTTGTAGATCTTGTAAATCAGAGTTTATCAACTATAGTTCTAAATTGCAGTAGTAGTCACGGTTGCAATGATGTTGTGATTAATAAATTGTAAAAAAATATATAATTGTTATATAATAAAATTATAAAAAATTGCAATTGTATACTGTAATTTAACCGTGAATCTTGTAAAATTAAAGACTTTATTGTGTAATATGTTACGATTAAAAATGAGGTCAATGGATAAGAGTGGGAACAAATTTTTCAATATATGAAGATGGCTATTGTTAGTCAAACAATTGGGTGACTGGCAACATGAAGTGAAACTTCTTATTGAAAATGAAAGCCCAGACAGACGATTCTTACATATTAGTCGTCTTGTGACTTGAAAACAATAAAGGGATAAATGATCTATTTCCTTATAAATAAATTAAAAAAGGTTTTGCTTTTATATACACTTAAAAAAATTCCTATATATACAGGACTTGTATGTTGTATGATAAAATTGTATAATTTTTGCAACTTTTTCTTAACAAGTTATAATTTTTCATAAAAAGCAAAACTTTGAAATGCTTTTATATTGCAACTTTGATTGATAAAATTGTAATTTCAATAGATAATTATTATACGTAAATTTTCTACAAAGTTACAATATTTTGTGAAAAAATTGTGAAAAATATAAATATGTTTTATAAAAGTTAAAAGGTTTCAAAAAAGAAACTTAAATAAAAAAAAGAGTAGTTATAAAAGGAAAACCCAACTAAAAGTGCATAAATAAAAATTATATTTCCTTGCTCCTCCTGCCAAGCAAAAATTGTTGTGATAGTAAGCTTCCATTTCCTTTCTTTCTCATATATGAAGGTATATATCATTTGATATAACTTCGAAATTAATCACTTCTCTCCTTGATTCATCCCACTTGAAAAAAATAGTCTGATCTAATTCAATTCTCACAAAAGCATTGTTTCAAATATATTATCTAATATATATATAGATATATAATTCCAATGTAAATATGAAATTACCTACAAATTGACAATGCTTGCAATGACGATTCAATGCAGCCTCAATTGATTCTTCAATGACAAACAGCAAGATATGAAAAGGAGGATAGCGATGGACTTCAAGTTGAAACGACCAGATGGGCATTTCCAACCCTAAATTAGTCTCCATGTTAGCAAATTCAAGTAGAGCATTCACATTCTCACGAAATGGTCCTATAAACTCAACTGGATAACCAGATTCACCAAAATTTTTAAATCTGAAAACCCTCCCACATCTCTTCCTTTTCCTGTTCCCAAATACATCTACATTCAACATGATTTACAAAACGATGTCAAAAGGCAAAAAAGACAGGAAGACCGTTCTAGAGTTTTCAAGAATATTGGACCCAAGGGAGCTCTTAAATAAGAACTCTACTCTACTCACACACTTAGTGCATGCAAATAAAATTGGAGTTGATAAAAAAGTGTTGCACTAGCTTTTGCTGCTTGCTATTTGCATGAATTGTTTCAAAATTTGGTTTCTTTGAAAATCTATCGCACTTGCGAACGAAATGGTTGGAAGTTTTGTAGTAAACTAAAGGGACCATGCTTTTGATCATACAATTTTGACCTCTATGTTTCCAATAATTTCTATAGTCAACTAGGAGTAGTTGATAACTATCTTAAAGGGTTAGAAACAAATGCAACATCTCTTCTCTAACTACCCTTACAAACATATTTTGTTAAATCAAAGTTGCTTTTCATGCACCGTAACTTGCTTAGGCTGATATGAAATTGTTGATAATTTCTTACGTACTAAATATATCAATCAATGTTCAGTTCAAGGATCCCAATGTTTCTCTTTCTTTGATAAAAAAAAATTAGCAGAGGAAAAACCTTAAATCATTTTCTTTGCTAGTAAGAGAATTTCCATAAAAAAAAAGATAAATATATCATTCACAAAATGTTTCCACAAGAAATTTAGGAAAAATGAATTGAAATTGTTAAACTTCAACCTACTTTGATTTTTATTAATTTAACATGACATATAAATGAGAACCCAAAACAACAAATTCCCTTTAAAAAATCTAAAATTTTGAAGATATGAACAAAGAAGATTCTACACAAATTTTCTCTAGTGTAACAACTTACATAGATTAAATTGTGCCTTTCCTTCCTCTTAGTTTTCACATTTGTTCAAATCCCTAGCTAGTCCATGATGTTAAAAATAATTAGAATCATCAAACAAATAGATTTAATTAAATCTTACAGTATGTATATGTATAAAATAATAAATATGACAATTGAACACTCACCTAGTGATAACCCGATATTCATGACCACTATACATAATCTCTATTTATGATTACCTATGACAAAGAAAAAAGATGAGAGAAGAGGCAAACTCCTCTCTACCTTAAAGTTGTCATCATGTTAGAGTCTGTTGTCTCAATGAGGCAACAACAGTAACATATAGGATGAGAATAAGAACCACTCCTTGTAGAAATGAATTGGACAAATCTTTCCATCATTAGTAGTCCAACAAACAAAGTCCATATAACAACAGATCCACGGACAATCTAAGTTCACACTAAGGCCAATAACAAATATGATCACATATTTGGATTGGAAAACAAACAATATTATTTGACATTTAGTAATCCAACATACAATAAATTGGCTTACTATTCTAGTCTAGAATATTATTCCAACAATCTTCCACTTAGACAACATAGGTCAAGAAAAACAATATCATGGATTACAACAATGATAATGAATATCAAATAATGATTTGACACTATACAACTATTAGTCGATCATAAGTCTTTGATATGAGGATCATCATATTCTATAATGATATTGATGTCACACATGCTAAAACCTATACCTCCATGACCAACGCAAAGTAGATGTGGACAATAGAGAATTATAAAACAACAAATGTGGTTAAATATAAATCTCACCAAACTGGCCCTAATATTTACCTAGGATGAATTACTGAGACTCTATGACATATTTCAATACTGATGGTCCCAATAAAAGAATTAAATTGCAAAAAATGTATGGATCTTACCCTTTTTCCATTGGGGAATTTATATACATCTTTATCAAATTTAATGTTTCTTTTGATGAGATATGCAGAAGATTGATTACCAGTAAGTGTGAAGATGGAAAAGATTAAAGATTAACAGCAAGAGCAATTAAAATGTAAGTGAAGAAAGAGAAGTTGAAGACACTAATTTTTAAAGTGGTTAACTTGAATTGAAACCACAATTCAAGTCTACTCCACTTGATCTTTCTCAACTAAAAAACCTGTTAAATTAAAAACAAAAACTATCAGGATTACCAAGCTCCAAAATTACCTATTTTACAACAAACACACAAAAATTTACACAGGCTTCTTGCTAACCTAGAAGAATTGGAATATGCTCTTTTAAACCTATAGAGATTTCTAAATCCTAAAAATCTCAAATAAAAAAAGAAATTAAGTGAGAAAGGATTAAAGAATACAATACCAGTGTTTGAGATAAAAATCTTAAAGAAACTAAGATAAACTCAAGTGATCTTTGATCCAGAACTCTTGTAGAAGTCCCTGAAGTTTTGATAAGGTAGAGAGAAAAACGTTATTAGCTCTTTTTCTAATGATTTTGCACTGAATTATGAAGAAAAACTATGAAGAATCATTTATATAGGGAAGGCAGTTAGGCTTGAATAACTACTATAACTATCTGTAACAAAATAACTAACTTTCAATTGTTACATTGATTGTCGCATCGATTACAGGTGGTCACAACTAAATAATCGATGTGGTAATCAAAGTGTAGTTTGCTGTTCATAGTCTTTCCATCGATTGCTACATCAAAGTAGCCATTTTCCCCAACCTTTGATAAATCAATTTGCATTTCATGCATCGATTGCAACCTCGATTGCGATATGAATTTTTCATATGTTCTTAAACGCATCGATGTGCTAATCGATTCATGATGTTAACAAATAGTTTTATAAAATCTTGTTTTCTTCATGTGATTTTTCTACCTCATTATTTAGTTAAAAATACTTAGATCAAACATTATTTGAACTTATTTACAAAAGATCCTATTAAAAAATAAATCCTAAAAACTAGTCTTGGATCTCTTGAAACTTGACTCAAATATCTTTGAACCTACAAAACAAATCAAAACACTAAAGTATATTGTTAGATAAAATTATTTTTCAACATTAAAATCAAGGAAAATATGTAACTTAGAGTAATCTAGGCTAACAATATCCCCCTTTTTGATGTTCACAAACAATTTTAGATGAGTTTCAAAATAAAAGAGTTTTAAGGGAGGAAATCATCTAAAATGAAGCTTTGAGCTTTCTCTCCCCCTTTTGAAATATCAAAACATAATAAAACATGGGAAGGAAGAAAAAAAATTAAAAGTCATTGCTCCCCCTCAATTTATGAATATTTTTGTTTTTGTATCGATTATGTAATTGATTGCTTTAAGATTTGTACTGCTCGTGCTGACCCAAATGTTGAGGTCACTCACCTCCAGGCCTTTTGGACCTCTTCATGGTCCATTTGGTGGAGTGGTCCCTTTGGTCCTGTTGTATACTAAAATAGCCTCGCGAGGATAAAACCCCGAGGAAATGAAGGCGAGTTCCCACGCCTCGACCAAAAGCTCTCAAGAGGCTTCGCTTCAGCTAACAGCAAAATAATTCTAGGCACCCCGCCTCACTCGTCACGATACAACGACGTTACGAGAAATGGTCCGCAAAATAGCATTCCAGTGACAAAAGTGACCCAGCAATAAAAGGCCTAGGATCAACTCAACGCAGTAGTCAACCGCTCCCTTGTGCCCGTTCCCTCGCTATGACGACCCTCACAATGTCTCCAAAGCCAGGAACTCTCGCTTGAGATATCAGAATATCTTGCTTGACACGGTAACGGCAATAAGCCTGCAAGCCGGCCTGAGAAGCCTACTTCCATAGCCTATAGTCGGAATATGGTCTTTTCATTGTCTTTTCTCATTTATTTGATATGATACAATAGTAGCTTGTAATTAATGCATGTAACCTCCTCCTTCCTCTATAAATAAGGTTACATTGTTTAAAAAGGGGGGAAAGGACAATCTTGTAAGCAGAACTCCTACAAATTACTCAATATCAATAAAATCTCCACCATGGATGTAGGGTTCGGTACCGTCCGGATTTAGCCAAATCACGTTAAAAACCACCGCCTCTCTTCCTCCCGGCTCACCTCTCATAACACTTCAGAAGCGGCATTGATTCCTGAAACTCACTACTCGTTGGTTAAGATTCGTCCTCCCTCTACGGACTAAATTTCACCATCAACATTTTGGCACCGTCTGTGGGGATCATCCACTCTTTGAAGTCTCCTATGCTATTCAATAATGGCCAAGGGAAGAACAACCCGGAGTTCTACAGCTTCGGCTTCTCAACAGCATACTGTCGCGCCTGAAATACAAGAGGTGTAGATGCCTGATCGGTCTCGATCAGCTCTAGAAAATACAGTCAAAGAATTGGCTGAAATTGTTAAAGCACTTGCCCAAGCGCAAGCACAAAATGCCCAAAGACAAGAAGAAGTCATGGTGCAACTCCAATAGCTTCAAGAAGAAGCTCAGAGAGAAGCCCGCGATGATTGCGATAGCCAGCATCTGGGGGGCTCGCAGCGGGCGGAAAGCTCTATCCCTCAGCGTGAAAGCCAATGCCTAGTAATGGACGAGGTACTCCAAAGGCTGAAATTGCTCAAGGAACGCCTACAACCTCAGGGTAATCGGACGCGTTATGAGGAGACCTCGCCATTTTCTATGGAGATCAAGAAACAACCTCTCCTGCAGAAACTCAAGTTACTTGCTATCCCGCTATATGAAGGAAATAGCGAACCAAATGATCACCTGGATGCATTCAACACTCAAATGGACCTCCAGACGATTGAACCCCTGATCAAGTGCCGCATCTTTCCTGCCACGTGAGGGGCCGCACCTCGCGCCTGGTTCAAACGCCTCCCCGCACATAGTATTGGCAGCTGGGAGGATTGCTAGGGGAAATTTGTTAACCAGTACCGAGCGCTGAAGAGACAACTCATACCTCCCTACCATCTCGCAATGATCTTCTGGCACAGGGGTGAGTCGCTCAAAGAGTATATGGCCCGGTTCAGACATGAGGCCAACTCCGTGGAAAACCCCTCGGAGGAAAGCATACTGACAGCCATCTCGGTGAGACTTCACAAAGATGGTAAACTATACAAAAGCCTTTACAAGTCCCCCGCTCGAGATCTCGCTGAAGTCTATGACCGGGCAACCAAACAAATAAGGTGGGAAGAAACCTTTGGAACGGAGGATCCCAAGTATAAAGGGGGCAATAGAGGCCCTTCTGCGAGCAAAAAGAGGGGTAGCGAGAGTTATCATAGCCCCACTCCTCCTATTGCAAAAAAGACAAAACCTCAACGGCCCAGAGACCGCTTCAAGAGCTATAGCATCCTGTCAGATACCCAGGACAAATTCTTCGCAACGGAAAGGCATAACGAGGATTTTGGGAAACCTCAACCATTGAGATCGTCCCCTAATTCCAGAGACCAAAGCAGATTCTACGCTTACCATAACGAGGCTGGGCACACCACCTCTGAGTGCCATGCTCTGAAAAGTGCCATTGAATGCCTCATCAGAAGAGGCCGATTATAGGATTATGTGGTGAGACCACCTGGACAGCGCACTCAGCAAGCTCAACGAGTTATTACCCAAGAGCTTGAGCCCTCTGTTAGGACCATATTCTAAATCCTATAAAGCTCTCTGTGGTGTCTGGTTGTATTGATTGAATCAATAAATATGGTCGATTGGCCTAAGCATTATGCAGACAAAAGTCTCCTCTTTGTCTTCACAAACTTGCTATAGCAAAGGAGTTTTCACTCTGTGGCTACAGCGTCCGGGGGTGAGACGGCCCTTGAGCCTACCCCGAGGCTTCGAAACCCCATAAACAAAACCAAGGGTGAGACGGCCTTTGATCCTACCTCATAACGCCCGGGGGTGCGACAGCCCTTGAGCCTACCCCAAGGCTTCGAAATTCAAAACAAAATCGAGGGTGAGACGGCCTTTGAGCCTACCTTGCAACACCTGGGGGTGTGACGGCCCTTGAGCCTACCCCGAGGCTTCGACAAAATCGAGGGTGAGACGGCCTTTGAGCCTACCTCGCAATGCCCGGGGTGCGATGGCCCTTGAGCCAACCCCGAGGCTTCAAAATTCAAAACAAAACTAAGGGTGAGACGGCCTTTGAGCTTACCTCGCGATGCCCGGGGGTGCGACGGCCCTTGAGCCTACTCCGAGGCTTCGAAATTCAAAACAAAATCGAGGGTAAGACAGCCTTAGAGCCTACCTCACAACACCCGGGGGTGCGACGACCCTTGAGCCTACCCCAAGGCTTCGAAACTCAAAACAAAACTGAGGGTGAGATGGCCTTTGAGCTTACCTTGCAATGCCCGGGGGTGCGACGACCCTTGAGCCTACCCCGAGGCTTCGAAACTCAAAACAAAATCGAGGGTGAGATGACCTTTGAGCCTACCTCGCAATGCCCAAGGGTGTGACGGCCCTTGAGCCTACCCCGAGGCCTTGAAACTCAAAACAAAATCGAGGGTGAGACGGCCTTTGAGCCTACCTCGCAACGACCAGGGGTGCGACGGCCCTTGAGCCTACCCCGAGGCTTCGAAACTCAAAACAAAATCGAGGGTGAGATGACCTTTGAGCCTATCTCGCAACGCTCGGGGGTGCGACGGCCCTTGAGCATACCGCGAGGCTTCGAAACAGAAAACAAAACTGAGGGTGAGATGGCCTTTGAGCCTACCTTGCAATGCCCGGGGGTACGACGGCCCTTGAGCCTACCCCAAGGCTTCGAAACTCAAAACAAAATCGAGGGTGAGATGGCCTTGGAGCCTACCTCACAACGCCCAGCGGTGCGACGGCCCTTGAGCCTACCCCAAGGCTTTGAAACTCAAAACAAAATTGATGGTGAGACGTGATGCAACAAAAACTTTGTTGTACATTTCAAAATAACCGCAAGCGAACGGCGTAGTTGTAGCTAGTATCGACGAATACGAGTCGATCCCATAGGGAAGCTATTTTAATTACCAGAATCCTTACAACTCAACTATCCAAATCAATGATAAAGGAATAAAAGAAATA